>NIPQ01059192.1:0-25144 GCA_002806875.1 Lepidotrigona ventralis hoosana | reverse complement strand
TGTGAAGTGCTATATTGTTACAGTTATTGATTACACAAGGGAATAATTTTATAATAAGGCGATAATTTTATTTAAATATTTAATTTAAAAAATGAAGCTGAAATGAATTGAGAAGTGACAAAGAAATTGATGATTCTGGTTTAATTATGTTTAATAATTTAATACTTCTGTTTCTCCGAAGGTCAGAATATTCAAGTGTGATAAAATGAAATAAAATAAAATAAAAAGAGTAGGTACCTAAGTGTAACAGCCATTCTTTTTGTATTATACTCAACTCAAAAATAAAAAAGAAGATTGTTTTAACGAAGATAGCTGTTTAACAAATGTCGAACGTAAAATTCAAACGGTGGACTTTTAATACCGTCGCGAACTCCAGTGGATTGCAACATGTTGATTGGACTCGATGTGAATTCCGACCGTTGGTCGGTAGTATCCGAGCAAATTGGAACCATGTTTCAATTTTTGTCGTCCTCGTCGATAATTTTATTTCACTCCTGGGAATATTCGCAGGATTTTTATTAACTGATCGCCGGCGGATCTCTCGTCGAACGTATCAAACTAATTTACACCGAGGCCACGTGCGTTCGTTCGCAATTTTATTAATCCCGACCTGTTTACAAATAATTTTCATTCGTTGTAAGATACAATTTTGTCTAATAATTTTCACTGCGAATATCTCGCGAGTTGAGAATTCTAGTACGATCTTCCCACTCGCGTAAATAAACGAAAGGAAGAGAACCAAATCACGAAAACTGAAATTCAGCAACGCGAATTAAAATTAATGTCAAAAATTAAACAATCGCGATCCAGATTTATTCTGAAATATTACGACAGCCGACGGTTTTAATTATAAAGGTGAATGACACCAGGTCTGCCTCTCTCCGATTTTATATTTGCCCACGTACTTGATCATCGTAGGTACAGACAATGTTAGATCGTTTCGAATCGAGCCGGCCTCCTAAAATTATGTTCGATCCCTGGCTTATCAGCCGGGGAAAAACTAATAATTTCGGGAAATAAATTATTGCAACACAGTCCACGGTAATACACTGTCGGTTTTTTTTTTCTTTTACGGCCTGGCCTGTTATTTACGGCATAAATTTACCTGCGGCCGGTTCGGTCGTGGCCGTTCAATTAAGATGGGTACACGCGACTGACAGTTTACAGTCCGGCGTAATTGACAAAGTTTGTTAGGGAATTCGACGGAAGCGAACCGCGCCACGTATCGGTGACAGATCACACCGAACGGCTCCACTCTCCCTCGTTCCACTGATTGAAAAAGCTCTGTATTTGCCGGAGGAAATTTTATATTCGATCAAAAACCCCCNCTGTATTTGCCGGAGGAAATTTTATATTCGATCAAAAACCCCCATTCCTCTCCCCCTCCCTCCCCCCTCCCCCCTCCCCGCTCGGCTTGGCCAGCGAGACAGCGAATTCCGGGAATTCGATTAAAAGGTGATCGAATTAACGTGACAACGCCGATTAAAAATCTATACAGCGCTTTTAAATGTTCCAGAGGCTGCGAAATGAAAGTCCGGCGATCCCGCGTTTTCGGGGGAAACTTCTGCCGCGAACGCCCCGTAATTAGGTACTACTGCGCGACGAACGTTCGCTCCTTTTTTCGTTGAAAACGTAACGTGACAGTGTTTTCCCTCCAGTGTTTGATACAAAATCGATACATCTACGTATTAAAAGCACATGTATACTAAAATTTGTTTGTTTCTTTTTTTGACTCGACTTTATTGAAATGGCACTTGACGTTTGTAATTCTCTTGCTTGTAAATGAAACCTCGTTACTCGTAATTTAACTACGTGTATTTATTTAAATTATTATTTTTTAGCGATTATTTAATTACTTAATTATTTTAGTAAATATTACTATTATTATTATATTATAATTTAAAAAAAGTGAGTCATATATATTATTATATTATAATACATACTACACTATGAATGTTTCATTTCTGAAAGTTAACGTCTTAAAACGAGACATCAATTGACTCCGCCATCAACGATTTAATATACTACCCCATCCATCTTAATATCAAAGAATTTACCAGGCAAGATTCCGCCATTAATTCCTCCACGTTCGGCCTCTCGAGCCGAGCGACAGTTTATCAATCAAAGCATATGCGTGAAGCACAGTGTAGTGCGATACGGCTATTTACGCGAGTCACCGCCATCAAAGCAACCCTTCTTAGCATCGTCGAACCGACGCGACGTTATCGGATCGACGCAATTAATGCAACTGCCTTTAATCATCCGCCATCTCCTCGTCCTCCAAGCAACGGCGCGCAACGTGTCAATAGAGCAAGAAAGAAAGAAAGAAAGAAAGAAAGGAAGAAAAGAAGAGAGAAAAATCAAAGGAGTACAGAAAGAAACGCGGAGATAAGTAGAAAGAGAGGGAGAGGAGGGGGGTAGGACAGAGTCGTGTTAGTAAAGAGGTTTATTTATACGCGTGCAATTAACCAACGAACAGATCGGTAGTCGCAGATGCAACTCTGCATCGGAGTGCATCAAGTAGCTACATACTTATCCACCGCGCTGTTGATACCGCTAATAGCGGTGCGTGCACGTTCGAATACAGGTCGTTCAATGCGACGTTATCCAGAAAATAGGGCGTCCGTTTTATCGGGGGGCCTCGGTCGTTTAACTGCGTTTCTTTTTTCTCTCTGTCTCTCTGTCTCTCTCTCTCTCTCTCTCTTTTCTTCTTCTTTTCTTTTTTTCGGTGGCCAGACCCCCGTTATCGCTGGCTACGATAAAACTCTCGGGCCGCGAAGAAACACCACCGTGAAATAATGTCGTCGTTGCCGCGTCGATCGAGTCGGCTTTGCATCGAGTTTCTTTGAAAGGGGAAGCGTGTTCCGCCGTATCGAGCCACTCTCGCTCGCATAGATAAGTGAGACGCGATTTTTCAACTCGTCGAGGAGTATATACGTTGACGTATCGCCCCGAGGAAAAAGTTGACAGCGATACTGCCTGCAGCGAGCAGCAGGTGGAGGAAAAAAGGTGGAACATTTGGAGAGGGTTGGCCAGGGGAGATGATGGTTTATTGCGATCGTTTTGTTCGTTGGATCGTTTTTTATATCGGTTGATTTCGCCAGAATGTTTAAGAAGATTGGCTGCTCCCAACTGCTGGTTTTACGAGGACAACTTTTGGCCACTCGTATCCCGGGATAGGTTGATAAGATACAGGGCTGCAGAAAGTATTGGAAACACCGTGTTGTTTATTACGGCGTTATACACGTTGATTGGAAAGTTGCAACATGTTGAGACTTCGAAAGAGAAACGGCTTCTTTCCATTCGCGGTCCTTTTATCGGCAACTGTTATCGTTTGTGTATTTAATATAGAATTATTATCTTAGATAAGAATATAATTTGTTAGATAGATCTTTGTTCGAACAAATGTCGATCGAAATTATCAGGCATAAATCGGGCTTTAAAAGGTCCCTTTCCTTGGACCCGGATATTTAAATTCCGTAATTACAATTACGGAATGCACAGCTAAATTTACAATTTCATGAATTTCATCAAAGAAAATTAAGCAGAAATTGGTTTCATACATTGAATATCATAACGAGTGTACAAGCACTATGAAAACACTATCTGGATATTTTGTATATTCCTGCATGTTGAAATTAACATTTTTAAATTTGTAATGAACGCACGGACGCCCGAAGTCTAGCAATTACACGAGTAATTTAAATCTACATAAATTACCCGTTGATCTTTCGTTTACGCGAAAATTTCAGGAAGATGGCCGAATTGCGCAAGAACGTCTCGCTGTTGTGAATAATAATGATTAACACCTGATCGTTAATTGAAACGTGCCAACGACGCCTCTGAAGCTTTCCGCTTTAATCACTGTAATTATGTATATATAAACATGGCGTTTAGCATTTGTCGGAGAGGGTCTGTAAGCCTTCTTGGCTAATGACTCTTCGTTATGCACGTCTAACCGCATCTCGAAACATTTTCGAAAACGACGAAAGCATGCTTGGCGATCATACGAGATGACGAGAGCAATTACTTGTTTGAAACTCTAGTTTAACGTTTCTTCGTGAAATTGCAGTACATGCTAAATGTTGTAAAATCGTAGTACACGTTAAGCAAAAATAAGAAATAATGCTAAATTGTCGACGTGATACGCGCAGAGAATTATTTTTAGCTTTTCGTAAGAACATCTCTGATGACAACATAATTGACATAATCTATATGCAATTATATATACATCTATAAGTATGTGTATTACATAATGCTTTTTCTACGAAAATGGCAATATTGAAAAAGAAAAAAAAAACACGTTCAGAAAGAAATTAACCATTGATGATACAAAATTCTTCATCATGTATCTATTATACTATCTACAATACTGATAATACAATTTTGTGACATACAGTTCATAATTATTCGAACATGATAAAAAGAAAAAGTTTATTAAAACAACTGACTGTATCATTGGTTAAAAATTTAAATAATTTCTATACAGTCAAACTTACATCCAGAATCTAAAAAAAAAAAAAATAAAAAATTCCACATTCCACACCCTATGCTTGCCAGAATCCGCGACAGTCACGAATGTCACGGCAACGATCGAGATTCATCATCACGTGCCGGATACCGCATGAACAAGATGTCCCAAGTGTTCTCTCACAATCAGTTCGAGCTTAAAAGGTTCGAGCCTAAAATCGTCGATCGAGCCGGTAATTGGTCGACGATCAAGGGACATTAAAGGCGGACGATTAAAGCGTCCGCGAAATTTCAGCAATGAGCCACGACCACACGCGAACGACCAAAACGGGGGAGGAGGAATAGAGGAGAAGAAAAGAAAGAAGCGAGGCAAGAACGGCGGGAAGATCGAGGCGGTACATACGTGGCGTGACACGTACTGCTCGCGTGTGGTCCATCAATCACGGCGTGTTCCCGGCGACAGGTGGACACCGGGGTCGATGGAGAGGCCACATAATTGGGAGAATAGTGCCGGTTTGCTGGTCGGCCGGACGGCACGGTCATTTATCTTGTCGCGATCGACCGGCCATCGACGGTTCACCTCGATTCGAGTTAACGCCCGTGAAATCGCGCGTCGCCCGCTGCCGCGGAAAATCCTGCCGCGCCCCTCTAATCGATACCGGATACTATTTTCCTCTTGTTACGCAGGCCCCTGTTTTATCAGCTGTTTCGCGGATCAAAGCACGATCGGCCGGATCCACGCGATCCGATGAAAGCTAGTGAAGCTATTGCACGATGCCCCGGCTTCGTTCACGGGACCCCTCTGGTGCTCCCCGATCGGCCCGTTTAAAGATTCTTTGATTTTTTTTCTTTTTTTATGGAGTGTCGTTGATTTCATCGACTTTTTTTTTGCGAAATGGTTGTAAAGTAACACTTCGATGATCTTGATTTTGTTGGCAGTAACTGGTAGTCTTGCGTTTGGAAGCGGCGGAAAAGTTAAAGAGGATCGTTTAAAAAATTTTTTTATTTACGACGATTTATATTATTGCAATCTGGGAACAAGATCTGAGATCTTGTTATCGTAAAATCCAAACAATTTCTAATCAGTATCTGTTACAGTTCTTATTAGAAAATTTCATACAANAAGAGGATCGTTTAAAAAATTTTTTTATTTACGACGATTTATATTATTGCAATCTGGGAACAAGATCTGAGATCTTGTTATCGTAAAATCCAAACAATTTCTAATCAGTATCTGTTACAGTTCTTATTATAAAATTTCATACAATTCTTCGTTGAATCAAGGAAATTAGATCAAAGAACATAAACGGAAACTGCAAGAAATAATAAAAAAAAAGACACAAAATGCTACAGGATATACGAAATCATTTCGTCCCACCTGCGCCCCAACTGATAAACATTTAATCTCACGCTTGATCTTCGTCGCGAGGAATTCCAATCTTCACGAGATAAATCCAAAACTATATATGTATGTACGCGCATGGACGCAAATAGTATAACGGTCAAAAATAAACCGTGGCTACCGATAATCGAATAATGAACGTGGAAATATGAAGGAACGCCAGCGTCGGCGTAACGAGGACCGCGATAAATCAAAAGCAGCGGGGCGAAATGTTGTCGGTTCGAGATCAAAGAGCTTAACGATCGGATCGAATGCAGCGACATAGGCCCGGCCAATTATTAGTGCCACGGAAGAAACGGAACAGCGGCGGCAACGACGGCGAACTCGCTTGGGGATGTTCAATTAATTAAGCTGGCCGTTAAGCAAGGGAGTCGCATGGTAGCCAGCATGTCCAATATCTTTCTGGCTTTACGATCTTGCGCTGCAAGAATCAACGGCGACCCTGCAGACTGTGCAGACTCTGGACTGTTGGAGATCGGACGAACGTCTGATGAGTACTAGGATAGAAAAAAAAAAAAATGCGGATGGAAGCATGTTTTACGTCTGAATGATTAGAAGAGAAACATGTAATAAATAGACTGCGAATTTTGATGCATTTAAAAAAGTAGAATACTTAGAAATAGGTGTGAATGCACCATAAACAACAGTAGAACCAGCTACCAGGGTTAGGAAGATAATTTAACACATTTGTTTCTGTAATGTCCAATCCTTTCTTTGTATTTAACGTGTGTATAAATTTTTGTTTATATTTCCTATTTCTTCTTACGATTAAAGATTCACAAATGGTCGGAAAGTACTCAATCCTCAGTACGCTGTGAAAATTGTGTCGGATAACCACCCTTTTCGCGAGTTACATAATTATCTAAACAGATCTAACAAACACTAAATTGGATTGCCTGATTGGGATACAAGATCTATGATATTTATACTTTGTGAAATACTTTGAAAAAAAAAAAAAGAAAAAGAATGAAGCGAATAATTCAATCGCCGATTGTCCAACAACAAAAGTATTAGACGAAATAAATACTTGGAGAAAGAAACTTGTGTCTTCCTTGGAACCTAACCTATTGTTATATTGTCATAATGTTAACGTATTATTAGAAGGTTAAAACACTCGCGTTTCGCAGGTGTAAATAAATAAATTGTAAAGAAATAAAATGAAAGGATGCTGTGAGTAGTAGGATAAAAAAGAAAAGAGAAAATACAGAACTAGTCGTTAGTTTATGACTGGAGAGCCCGTACGATGGGACTACTCAACTGGTTTGTTTGGGGCTGGTTTCTTTTTGGTCGGTGATACTAGATGCCTCGTCTAGGGGAGGTCCTCGGTGGACGAAGAACAGGACGATGGGTAAAAGAAGATCAAGAAGATGAATACGAAAAAAGAAGGAGAAAAAAGAACGGAACGGGCGACGAAATAAAGAGAAGGGGGTCGTACAGGGTGTTGGATTACCCCGGGCCTACGGGCAGTGGTTCCTTGAAACGTGCAATCGAGATTCGATAGTCTTCTTCCTGGGAATTTGGTTGCCAATTGCATGACGATGGGAAGTTTCGAGAGCCACGCAAGTACGGACGAGTGTTTATAGAACCGATGTTTCGAATTATTTGGGTTTTATCGTTTTGCTTAAATTACCTTTCTTTTACTCCGTTATGTCAGGTTGCAATTATTTATTGGAGACTATAAGAATTTATTTTTACTCGGAATTTCTAAATATTAAACGTTCAATATTCTATTCTAGTATTTTTTATAAAAGAATTTCCAAGTAAAACTTCGCATGACTCTGCTATTCTCCTAGACTCTATATAACCAACGATACAATCGTGATTCAGTAAATACGATTAAATACATAGTTGACAGACATAGTGTTTCAACATCTGGTTTTACTATGTTCACCAACCTTTTCGCAACATTTCACGAAAAGATTCTTGAAAAAGAATTGACAAAAGGATACCTGAACGAAAAAGACCTTGAATAACTGTAAAACGTTTTCCCATTTTCAGACATAAAGATACGAAACTTTGTCCATAGATTTCGCAATCTCAGTCTATTCGGGACACATTCTGTGGCCGATTATCCCAAGAGGAAGGATTCGCTGCGCGGCCGGAGCAACGTTTCGAGTCACGAATCGAGAAACAGAGATCGATAACGTCGGGACACTCGGCGATATTCCCGGTGCCGATAATCTTCGCGCAATTTCGCGGAGCCGTGAAGCCCCGGGCGGTCGGGTCCGCGGCGGCGGCAAGAGAAAGGAGAGACGAAGCGGATCCGCGGTGCGCTGAGAATCACGAAACGATTCGGAGAGAAGCGTTCACGTAGCCGCGGCTCCGAGCACCCAGCCACCCCGTCATTTACATATTCATACTCTATCGGGCAGGGATCTCGATCAACGATGCCGATAAAACAGTTTAAGCGCTAATGCCGCCGCGCCGCTCCTAAACGTTCTCTCCGTTCAGATAATCTCCGTTTCGTCGGGATTTTTAATGGCCACCCGCTTCCCCCTGGCCCGAAACCGCGGGAAATTACGAACGAACGAAGTCGTACGGTATAACGAATGGTGGCATGAGTCTGAGAAACCGGTGAAAGGGAACGCGCGACACCGATGCGTCCTCCTCAGTGGCGTTCCTTGATGCTCCGAAGGATAGAATGTTTACCCACGCGCGTTAACGACTCTACGCCCGGGAGTTAAGATAATGTTTGTCCTCGAACGAGGAATCGACCGTGGGTCATCGTCGACTACCGTGCGCCAGCTCTTTCAGCAGACGTTGAACGTCACTGTTTTTCTCCTACAGAACTGTTTTTTCAACACTGGGTTTTCTTCCTTTGGTTTTCTTTGGGCCTTTCTGGGGATTTTAGAGAAGCTACGGCTGGAAGAGGTTTTAATTGGCTGAATAGATTGAGGACTCAAAGAGGGAATTAGTTGGATAATTTTAGAGACACTTTATTTGTTTGCTTTATTGTTCCTCGTGCTCTGCGGTCAATATTTATGTATTAGAATGCGGATTGAATTTTTAATATTTACACCAAACACTGAACTTTCTCAAAGAAAAGCTTGCTGGCTTTGGAAACAGTTTTAAACGTTTAAACGTTCGATGTGCAAATAAGATCAAGCAATCCAGCCTATTCACGTAACCTTAACTACGTGAAACACTTGCTAGAACCGTTAGGAAAAACAAATCTAAACTCTTTAACGGAATTAATAATCGATCATCGAGAAAACCCATCAAAGGCCGAAAAGCTCGATAACACTCCTCCGAATCGAGAACCCATCGGTGAAATTCCTTTCGCGACGCAGAATCGTTGCTGATCGTGCTGCAGTTTCGCAAAAATCCATCACCATCTCCGTCCGATCTGAATATTTTCATCGACGAAGAGATTTTTACCTACTCCGAATCGTTTCGCCGATCGTCAATGCACGTCTCTTCTCGTCTCTCCCCTGCGTCACCCAGCCGTTTATCGTTCGCCGATAAGAATATCCCGAGGAGAGATAGCGTCCGCTATCAGGAACAAGAAGCATTCCGTCGGCTCGAGGAGCAGCCTAGAATCCCTGGTTCGCATCCGTTTCAAAGGACAATGATCCGGCAGTGTCTTTGTGCGATCCGCAATGGAATGGTCGAGCTATCGTTGATTACTGGCAAGGAGCATCGCTACGGGTGAAAAGCTATGACAAGGGTTGCACGGGTGAAAAGAGAGAAACGGAGGGTGGTTGTGACGAAGGGAGGGCGTGGGAGGTTGAAGGGTGTTGGATGAAAGTTTGGAAGAGACAGAGAGAGAGGGGAGGGAGGGAGATTGCTATCAATCACACAGGCTGGATGAAAGCTTCGCGGTCGGCTCTGTGTCATGCCATTGTGAAATACCAGCCGAAATTCGAGCGCGAATCGTTCGAAATTTTGGAATTTTAATTCAACGGCTAGAAAATCGCCTGGGCTGTTTGACGCGGGATCGACCGGTATTGTCTGCTGTCCGCGACACGTACCGATGCCTGGGAATGATTATTTGCCGGCTGTATGCTGTTTCGATGAGATATGGCAGAGTGGAAATTTCAGAGACGAACCGGGGATGGATTGATTGCGGATTGGTAAATATTTCGTTGAAAGATTCCTGCTGCTCTTTGTGTTAAAATAATTATAAGTTGAGAGTGAGATTTTTTTTTTTTCATTTAATAGATATTTTTGGAGAGTCGTCGAAGTTATTTATCCACTATGTATGATTTTAATGAATTTTATCCTCGATGTTGTACAAAGAAATTCTTATTATTGTAGAAAGATCGAATTGTCAAAAGCGCACAAGCGTTAATTTTATTTACTCAATTTCGTATCTTTCTCGTAATATCGATATTTCTAAAATTCCTTGATATTCTCCATTTTTTCAATATTCTTTTGCACTTGTTTCGAAAACCAACGACGATACGAAGCAAACGATAGAAAAAGGAAATCTCGCGATAAGAATCGTTCTTTCAAATAATACCTCGGTAACAGAAAAATTCACATTCCACGACCATAGAATTACTAATTAAATTGGAAGAGGAAACGCATGCTGGTCAATTTACGTCATAATCCGGGATTACTGTCAACAGCTTTTATTATACGTTTCTGGTCGTAAAATTTCGCGAATCGTCTGGTATTTTCTGCCCTAAACGACAAGTTTCTTCCTCGAACGACATTCTGTCTGTTTATAGTCCCCCTTTATCGCTTCCCCCCTTATATCGAATTCATGACCAAGTAAAGTACCGAATAGGATATTCCGTGGCGTGTCCAGTTCGATGTCCATGGGATGATCTTTCCAACGGGCATCATCCGTATTTTTATCAACGCTCTCCCGCAGAACGATGACACGACGTCGTCCCGTGAAATGACGTCAATTAAAATTCCGTTGTTCCGCGCGTCTTGGAAATGGTCTTGTAAACGAGCGTCGTTCAATCAATCCTGCTGCCCCTGGTGTAATCTCTTTCATTCTCGTACATTCTTCAACCCGTTAAGGCCTCCTTTTCAATCACTTTATAATACCGATAATCCTGTTTTTTTCCTCCTTTTTTTAATATTGTCGCTACGAAAAAAGCGCTTCCCAGAATCCGTTTGGCACTTTTTCGTCGTTGGACTTGGATCCTGATGATTCTACGAAATTTCAAGAGACCGAGGTATATGTGATACCTGATGATAATTAGATTGCGGATTGTTATGCATTTTCGAGAATATAATTAAAAATGGATAGTACAATGCACAAACTTTTATGTATACTTTACGAAAACCTTTAAAAATACACTGGTATTACGTCAATAAAATATCAAACAAAAATTATAAATTGGTCGTTCTGACTACTTTGCTAGGTCTGAAGTTAAAGAAGTGGAATCTTCGCAGAAAATTATTTTAGGTACCAAACATGGTAGAAACCATTGCACCGTGGATATTTCATTTCGTGTATCTTTCTATATATTTTTCTAGGCTATCTTTGCATTTTAACATCTCCTACACGTAAAGTTCGTAAAAATCCATAGTCTAATTGCGATAAATTATCGCTTGGCCCTTAATAGGTTAAGTAAATTGCTGGCAAGGCGTAACACGATGTCCTGGAGTACCTGCGAGATACTCAAACTAGTAACAGGATCGTTAAAGAACGACCTAGTAACAGGATCTAGGTTGGTCCTTTGGAAGACGACCAACAGCACCTCCTACACCTCCTGATTCCAGGTTCTGCCTCGTCCTTTCGTCCACGTCCTTTCGTATTTTTTCCTTCTCTCCGCTAAATAGTTATTTTCCTTTCTCTCTTTCTCTTTTCTTTCTTGCACCTCGTTTCGTTCGTTATAACTTTTTTGAAATTTCGTCAGCACCTAGTCACGAAGGAATCTAATACCAGCCGGCTCCTAGATTTTCACGAGGACACGAAGGAGTCGTGTTCACACAACACGTGCAGTCGAATATTATTTTACCTGGACGTGAGGAGGGGAACGAATTAGATGTCCTGGGGCGACCAGCGGTCGGTTTCTGGTTACACACAGACCTCCTAAGGCTGTCCGGGTTAATAAAATATTGGTACGTACGATAGCAGTCCCTTTATTACCGGCGTGTCACTCGATTTTCATTGGTTCCGCCGGTTTCTGTCAGGTTTCGAAAGAAAGCTGTTCCGAGCAGAACAATACGACATATTTTCGACTGGTGAAGATGTGTCGACTTCGAAAGGGTGGAGGCTTTTGTTTAATCATTTAGAACTAGTGGAAATATAATCCTCGGATCGCGAGTTTTTCATCGTTTAATTCATTTGAGGAAATGTGTTTCTGAGGAGTTGTGAAATTTTGTATAATTCAGAATGTGTGTATATGAGTAACGTGACATGGACAGAGCAGAAATTAACAGAAAATTTCATTCTCAGATCGCGTTTCTGATTATTTAATTGATTTGAGAAAGTGGAGTTTGGAAAGATTGTGAAATCTTGCACGATTTAAAAAAAAAATTATTTTTTTTTGAGAAAATCTGTTTTTGACAAGTAACTTTCTGTGATTCAGAATAAGTGAACGTGGAAGGACAGAGATTTTTGTTTGACCACTCTCTAAGAAAGATTTGCTAAGAAAGATTTGCCCGATTTGAAAAAAAAGTTATACATTTAAATTATCAACTGGAATTACATTATTGATATACTCATAGTTAGTTTAGAATATAATTTGCATTCACGTATATATTGCAATATACTTTTCTCTCAGAATTTTATCTCAATACAGTCAAGTTCGGCAATGTGTAGACAACTGAACAAAAAAACTGAGTGCAGAAAGAACATATTAAAGATCGAAACTTCGGTAAACTACGATCACTAATAACAGGGTTGACGTGAGATGAACGACTCGATCGCACCGATTATTTTCGCAAAAAAATTTTATCAACATCAATTTCGGACACACTTAGACGCCTAACCCTAAAATTGAATATAAAAATAATTTACTACAGATTGAAATTTCACCTCTCCGTGAACACGTTGCAATTACGGCAAAACGAAGGACGATCGTACAAACGACCTCGTAAAAAGCGATTATTTTCGCAAAAAATTAATGACAAAGAGTGTATATTCTTACTCCATTCGCGGCCATTAATAGCAAGAGAATCAACTATGGATAAAGAGAATGTGATAACGTCGATCGTGGCCATTGTGTGTGCCGCGTAACGTGATAAATTCAGTACACATTTTTCTCGTCTCTGCTCATTTACATACGAATCATCGTGATTAAAGATCATTAAGACGCTACTGCTTCGATGTTTCGCTCAGAGCGAAAGATAACGGAGGCAAGATAGGCGCGTAAGGTCTCGAGCAAAAATCGAGGACGATTTATACTGACTCACGGTAGTCGATCGATCGATAATCCAACGCCGATCGAACCCTTTTCACGAGGCTTGGAATAATTGAGCTGTATGCCGGAATAACCGAATTAACGATATACCTGTCCCTTTATCTGAAATGAATCGGCGAACAGGAGAAAGGATATTCTCGTCGCGTCATCGAATGTGTCATCAATTATATCCTTTGGTAACGTTCTTTGTGGCGGGAAACGTGGAATAGCGTATGTATATTTTTATATAGCCTTTAGAGCATCGATCAATTTCTTTATAGTGTATTATATCGCTGACTTTTACGATTAATTTCAACTCTACTTGAAACGGCCTATTTGTCGTCGGCCATTTCTAAATATTGGTACTGTCTTCGATTTAGCCATTACCTTTATTACGCAATATAATATTCAAATGAATATAAGTAAAAAACAAAAGAGAGCAGATAATGGAAGATTTAGAAGAAAATACCTGAATCTGATCTAATATAATCTAATGTAATAAAGAAATTTACGAAAGGAAAAATGGAGCTATTTTTCGATTCGAAAATGATCTGAATCTGAAGAAAAGGATAACAAATTCCATCGACAATTTCCTCATTATATACTTTCAACAGACAATCCCAACGTGTAAACGATTACGTAAGATTCACATCACTGAGAAATGGCAGCATTGGCACATGGCAAAGCGTGCGAATATGCGATCATTGAGAACTTCGAGGAGGAAGTTCGACGAAAGTGTGATATTCTTCAGGAGATTGGTCGATTAGGGGTCTCGCTTTCGCTTCTTTCATCGAGGCAAACGCCTTTACCGCATTTAAATGGCGGAGAGCCCCAGCGTCGGGCTAACGGAGCCCGCAAAAGTCCACTTAGCTGTTACGCACGAACGGGCCCCCGAAATAAGAGGCCCACGAAACTGTCCACCTCCTCCTTCTCTCTCTCTCTCTCTCTCTCTCTCTTTCTCTCTGGCGATCCATTTACTCTCGTTGCTCGTGGCACGACCTCCACGCATCGTCTCGTTCTCACAATGAGCCACCCTTCGTTCTTTTGCTCCCTTTCGAAAAGGATACGCCGTCCATTCAGCGCGAACGGAACGCCTCTACATCGTATGGATGTTGAAGATAGTTTGAAAAAAGGCGCGAAGAATGGTACGAAGGATGTAAATAGCGTTGCAACGTGCACGGTGAAAGGTGATTGATATTTGAATGAGTATTGTGACGAATAATAACGGGACGCAAGTGTAGTTAATGTCCTTTTCTCTTTGTCGTTCGTGTTTTCTTTTCTTTTCTTTTCTTTTCTTTTTTTTATACGATGGATCGAGATTATAAAAATTCGTCTTGATGAAGTAATTTTCTGAATTCTTGAACAAACGAAAACAAATGTTTAACGCGCGAGAGGGTAATTAGTGTAAAGTTATATTAATTTTGTTTAGAGTATTCGGTGATAAAACGAATGGATAGTATATTTGATAATCGTAAAGAATTTCAGGTATAAAATGAATAATATTCGGAAGTAGTACGTTGGTATAAAATTACATTAAACAGGTTTTATCAGTAGATCTATAAAATCGATGGTACAAGTGATTATTATTTTCGAAACATTTAAAAACACGCATATAACGCAAAAACACATTACTATGTCTAGTAATATTAAATTGATCGATTGAATACCGAATATATCAAAATTGTTATATATATTGTACAAAAGATAGAAAATAGAACTTATTCTCATCTCCTGCGATCTTCATACTGCTAAACCTAGGCATAGTACAAAACGAAAGCTACCTACAATGAGAACTAACAATTTCACATGGAAACAGATCTACCAATCGAAATTTTCCCTCCAACACTGTAGACACTGCCGCAACACAATGTTGTATTGCTCAATATATCAGCTTATTATCGTGGAAGTTTCACGCACATGCACGCTCTATCAGGCGAAGGGACCTCGATCAAAGGCCGATAAAATCTATACGTNTTTTTTTTTTTTTTTTTTTTTTTTTTTTTTTTTTTTTCTTCAAACTCGCGAAGTTGGGTTTTCAAGCCGTACGAATCGGTTCCACGGTTAACAGATATCCGTGACGATCCCTCGGCCTCTTTACACGACGTTCCTATCTAGAAGATACATAGACGCCTCCAGTGAAATCCGTGACACGCGCGATATTCAACGATGATCTTTAAACTCTCCCCGTAACTCTTCGCGACGTTACCGCGCGCGCCTCTGTCAACTCAAATCCAAGGCTATCTCCGCGGGTTATTTCGTTCGATGACGCGTACGATTCTTCTTGACGCGAAGTGAAGATCGCTTCAGCAGAGAATCTTCGAGGAGAATCTTTGTAAAAGTGGCCCGGCATCACGTGAAATTTGTCACGCTCTTCAGGCCAGGGATCTTTCAGGCAGATTTCTATTATTTTTGATAGGGATCTTTAATAAATTTGATAGCGTAGAAGTAACTGTTAAATAGTGATAAATCATATTCGTCGTGATTTGTGTAAAAGGTTTACTAAATTTTCCCCTTGGTGATATTTCAAACTAGATATTCGAGGATTTGATGCGAATGTGATTGTACATTTTTAGCAAAAAGTTCGCTAAATTTTCCCCTTGGTAATATTTTAAAATAAATATTTAGGGATTCGATATACTTCTTTCTTTTTTATACGAATTATACATTTCTTTTTTATAAAGAGGAAATAAACTAATGCCCCAAACAATCCGCGAAATTTATACTCTATAATAATCCTTTTACTGTACATATAATTCTATAAAGAATAATTAGTAGATTCAGGACTGAATGCTAAGATTTTACAGCTTTAGATTTTACCTATCTTACTCATTGCTTTAGTTGCTCACCAATCACTATAAAATCTCTACAAAAACAAAGAATCTTCCTAACTGTCGCTGTTTAAAATGTTTAAAACAAATTCCGCGCTTGCATCCGATCCCACAATAACGTCGACAGCAATTGAAAAACAGAATAATTCCTTGCAAGTGGAACACGGGATCGGGTCGTAAAACCCTTCGTGGACAATTTACGAGGCTTCTTGTACCAGAAGCTGTCTCGCCGTGCCTTTTTTTCGCGTACACACGTCGCGGTACAGTTATTTCCATCGGCGCGGTATCGCGCAGCAGCTTCATCTTCCAAAACGGACGGTTCAGAACGATCGAGCTGTGCAGTTTAATTGTTTACAGACGGGAGTTTACACACGGCGAGAGTGGCTGAAACGACCGCAGAGAATGGCTCGTACGATTCCGCGAGGATGCATTTTGGCTGCCCTAGAATTAACCTGGCGTGGGGCCCCGCAGAAAGATTGCAGGGTAGCAAAAGCTGGGGAACGCGGCGACCGTGCAAGATGGAACGAAGAGGTATACCAGGATACTTAAGTGTGGGAAAGCCGAAGCTGGCCCACATGACGCGAGGAAGTTAGTCCCCGCGATTCTCTCTTCCAACGGGGAATATATTTTATGTAGTTAGACAGTTGCTTCTTGTTTCTCGTCGGCGCGTGTTACCATTCTATAATTTCTAGAATATTTTAACCCTCTATTGCGTGAATTTTTATGACGAGTTGAAAGAAATATATGTAATATAAATATATCAATCATATATATAAATATAAATATATCAATCAAATAGAAAAAAATGTTATTTACAAAATCAATCAAATAGAAAAAAAAAACAAAAAAATCTCCGTGTGAGTCTTTATCACATATAATAACCTTACTTTGCATGAAAATCACGAAAATATTTTTTTTAACATAGAAACACAAATATATATAATATATATATATAATATAAATATATATTACGATACAATTTGCACCAAACAACAGTAACTACAAATGTTGGCAAACAACTACTAATAAATTGTCTACTTAATTTACTATAGAACATTTGAAATTTAAGTCCCCAATTGGGAACGGAATGCAATAGAGGGTTAAAATTTAACTTTAGAACTTTGTCGCCATTCTTAAATTCTAAGAATTTTAGAATATTTTAACTCGAGGATTTTAGAGTTTGTTTCGCACAATATGTTATTTCCCATAAATATACGTTTATGTTCAATCCTTATATATAATCCTGAACTTACGCATTAGATTACAGATTGTGTATATATAAAGATTGTGATATATGTGTAAAGGTGAATGTATATCTAGAAGAAAAAGTTGCAAAAGTGTAATATAATATTTAAGGTAGGAACGTGTCTCTCCAGTCATGGAATTATTTCGATTTTTCTCATTTCATCGAGATATAAAATGTTACAGAATTTCATATTTCGTATTTCAAATTCTTGACTGATCGTATAAAATTCGACGACTCGTCAAACATACGATTTCACCAATAAAGAGCAATTAGAAAAGAAAATTTGAGAACAGTTCTCAAGACTCGACCTCGTGCCATTCGCGAGGGTTTACAGAAAGCGAAAGATACTCGTGACCGAGTTAAGACGTCTCAACCCGTATAAATCGCCACTTAAGCATCGTTCTGCCTCCGCAGCGTGAGATACACGCAACAACGATCGGCTCTCTCTTTACCGTTTGCATAACGCGAAACCGGCCACCGAAAACGGCCACGCACGGTTGGTTATTATCGAAATTTCTCGCGGTCGCAAGAATATGATCCTGTTCCAGTTACAGAACGCGGTCACGCGTACGTCAATGGTCATCTTTGTTGTCGAATCGACGATTTCACCTGGTTCGCTCCGTTATTGAGAGCGTACCGAGAAACTACGACGATTTTCGACAGTTCATCGATGCTTACACCATATATTTATTATATTGAAATAATCCAAAATATAGGAGAACGTAGTCGGCAAAAACGATATTAAAGAATCTTGAAACAATGAAAACTGAGTGCTCAAGCAGTGGCGTGGAATCTCGTGGAGTAGAATGATACGATCGATCGGTAAATTAACGGGAAATTGTCTCTGAAGCAAGCTGTCCAAGACAGCTGCGTTCTGAAATTGTCATCGTTTCTATTTCCCTTATATCAATTCATCATTCACAAGCAAGAAAGGGGAAAAAGAGGGGGAGAGACACGGTATTTTCAAACAAACAGAATAAAATCATCAATAAAATTCCCGTTCGTGGAGCGACGATTGCCATTGCTCGATAGTTGCAATCCAATTTCTAAAGTCGCCGGCGAAAACCTTCTGGTTTACGAGCGGCCATTCTTTAACATTTACGTAACGCGCACGCATCGTAAGAGAAGCATGTCCACGTAACTAATGACCGCAACAGTTTTATGATGAACGCGCTGTGGCGAGGCGAGACGAGGCGAGGCAAAGAGAACGCGCGGTAGTAGAAAGGAAAACGGTTGCCTCTCGATGAGACAAGTTGCGTTTTCTCAACGACACCGTTGCCATTAATTGACTCTTCCATCTGGTCTATTGCGTTCACCACGAGACATGTATCCCCGGCGTTCATAATTATCGCGGCACCCGCGGAACGGCAATCGCGAAATTGACGTTTCAATTAATTCGACGATTACGAAATCACGGGTTACGCTCGCTTCGAATAAAGGAAACTGGATGTGTAACTCTCGCGTCGCTCCGTTTATAATTACGAGCTCCTCTCTCTCTCTCTCTCTCTTTGAATGTTGATCTTGGACGCTCGAACGATAATTCCGGTAGGATATTTGTAATTTAACGTTTGATGAGCTAGCGTCACGCGTTTCACACAGGATTTTGATCGATGATTATTGACAGACGAGCGAGGGATAATCGTTGCGGAAGCTAATGTTACTTTCTCTCTGCGCGGAGATCTTTACGGGCAGCGATCGCAAATGGAGACGTAGATGAGGAAACATAATTGATACGAGCGTAATGAAACGCGAAGTCGGCTTTAGCCATTAATTTAAGTAAGCGCGTTCTTTCCTCTTGTTGCGTTCTATTATAATTACGTGTACTGTGGTAATTCTTCGCCATTATTTTTTGCCCACTCTTCGCGGTTTTCCGACGACTCGCCGATGGATAATACGCGTGATTTCTTCCCTGTGTGCGGAGACGTTAATATAGATTTTCTATTCAACTGTGAAACAATGATAGATAACGCTGCGTTCTCTTCCGTGAAATAACGAACATGTTCGTACAGTTCTCACCATCGCAAGATCCTTTGCTCGATCACACTTTACTCGATGATACAAGGGAAGGAAGAATTTTTTCGAACGAGCGAATTAGCTTGAGCTTCTATTGCTCGGTACGTTCATTACCATATATTAACCAGTATATTACTGGTTTTTCTCATTATTCGTAAGGCTATGCACTTCATTATCCTTTTTTCTGCATCGAATCAAGACAACTATTCAAAGAATCTCATTTCATATTTCACTGCAGATTTTATTACCAGACTGTGGATTTATGAAAAATTTCGCATTTCCACGAATAAATCCCCCATTTCTTCTCATTCGTGTTTCTAAAAGTACGGATTCGCACCGGTATCATTTTCCACGTGTCTCAAATTTACGTAAAACTAGAACCACTTTAAAAAAGAATAAAAACTCCAAACAATTTCGCTTTCATTCGCCTAGCAATCCCTAAAAACCAAGAAATCAACCGGGGGCAATTCACGCTATTCACTCTATTCACTACGCTCCATACTTTCCAAACGACACAGTCGTACACATACATATGTACGGTATATGTACAGTATTACACCTGCACGCGGCTCGAGTCTAACCGTTCGCAAAAGCTCGACAATCAAAATCATCGATAGCAAGCAACAATCGCGAGCTGAATGGCTGGATTTGGAACGAAGAACGATTCCGACGGGCCGGCGATCGGCAATAGTGGATCGACAACTATCGGTGATGGTTGATCGCAGTTTCGCGGCTGGCCAAATCGAGCCGGGTCACGGTGACAAATGGCCGCGCGATCAGGATCCGCGCGTGATAAATTCCAAGCTCACGGTATCGTTGCACCGAGTGGTTGCGACGAGTCCACGAGTCCAACCGGTTCCAGATCACCAGATAATGTAGGTTTACCCGGTCGCGGAGGATCGATCGATATCGGCCGATAAATCCCATTATTAATGCGATTCGCGGCAAGAAGTTGATAAATTGCCAACGAAGGGTGAACACGTTGTGCCGCGTCGGTCTCACGTTACAAAACGATCCCTCCCCCTCCTCCCCCAAGGCCGAACGGCGAGATTTATCCGGCAACTTTCTCCGTGATTTTCGCGTCGCGCGAACCAGCCGCCTAATGACGACGAGCCTGTTTTCTTCTCTTTCGCTTGGCGAGCAACCGGAGACCGGTGTCGCTGGTTCAACGGGAAATTATCATGCTCGAGAACCTGCAGAATTTTTAACCAAGGAGTTTTCTATTGGCAGGCATGAATGGGAAATTGATGGCGGACGATGGACGTACAAGAAGAGGGAAGAGTTGGAAATCCGAGACCCCGAGGCTCGTCTCTCGAGATTTATGAACGTGGAACGCTCGATAGAAAATAAGAATTTGGAATCTTTCTGCTTGCGGCGCGTGGGCGGTAGTCTTGGCTATGACGTAAGGCTCGAGTTTTATTTGTCCGATGATTGATTCCCGTGTTTTTTTTGGAATCGAACTTCAAAGTTTCGTCACTCCACGGTCGAAGTACGTGATCTTGTGCATGTTCTACATGTTTATGTTCATAAATTATGTATGCATTCACGCGTGTGACTATGTAATTCATTTTCTAAGAACATCGCAATTCTTTCCCATGAACAGAAACACCTTCGAAGGATCGCATCTCCCGTTACAATGCAATACAAGGAGAGATCAATTCCGTTCACGTTTTACACGTGCGAGCATTTACGTTTCTAAATTATGCATTTACGCGCGTGACAATGTAATTCATTTTCTAAGAACATGAACAGAAACGTGGCTCCCTATCTTACAATACGAGACATCGTGCTCTTCTCGAAATTTCAATCGATACTATATTAATTTTACCTCACGCGACACCACCCTAACATCTCTTCCCCGATTAAAATTCAAACTTGAAGCGACAGCTTGAGAACCTGCTACAACCGAAAAGAAAAGAAGAAGAGTTGGACATGTCCCTCCATCTGCAACGACGTGGCCGAAGGAGTCAGGCTGGAAGCCAGGACTGTCACCAGGACAGGATCACCGTTTCGCTGTTATCACCCCTCCGCCTCACTCAAAACACCTTTCTCCGTTCTTTCGAAACAGAAACTGACCTGAATCGCGATGCATCTATCACGAGGAAGAATCGCGACGAGACACGAGTAAAGTACTTGCACGTCGTTCAAGACGAACACGCCGTTGGTATGGTTAGTGTGCGCGGCTGCCACTCTGTGCCCCTCTCTCTCTCTCTCTCTCCTTTTCTCCCCCGTTGATGTTATTGCGTGGCGCAAGCCGAGTTTCTGCAGCCGGCTGCAGGTGCATCGCTTCTCCACGCTCGATCCACCATCGAGGAGACGTTTCGGCGTGCATTGTGATCGAATGATATAATAAAGGCTGAAGTCCGTGGGAAACGGAGAACAGAACCACCTGACGCACCGTCGGCTACGAGCAGTAGAGAAAGCCACGCCGCAGGATAGGCCACGTGACCGGGGGCCGATGCCACGACGCCGTAAATACCGATCCCGTCGGAAACTGTCGAGAAGACGGGAACGAAACGTCCCTCTTTTTTAAAAGACGTCTCGGCTGAGACGGGCCGTTTCAATGGGGATTTAGGCTGGCCTGGCTTCCGAGGTGTTCCGATCTTCCTTCACTCTTCGACTTCGCGACACGATCGATCCTTTCGACTTGTTGCGTATTTGCGTTTCTCTCGTCCCACGGTTTGTCATGTGTATACGTAGGATGTTTCGCGCGACGATTTTCTGTTTCGAGGGGGACTTTCCTGCGGGATGACAATTCCAGACATGTGATTTCTGAAAGAAATCCAATAACAATACCACAAGTTCTATTTCTGTTGATTAGAAATTTAATCGAAATATCTTCTTTACAAATACTACGTTTGCTGTAATAATTGCAATTCGTGAGATTTGTGAAAATTCTTGGAACTAGCGGCAAGTAGGAAGATTTATAAAATTTGATTTGATTAGAGAAAATACTAAAAATTTGATAAAGTCGTTAATTCTTCTTGGGTGAAAATTTACAATTTGTTTAACTTCGACGAAAAACTTAACACTAAGAATATTTATTCTTGTGTTTAAAATATTAATTGTGCCTATTAAAAAGATAGTGATGTCAAAGAAAGGACTGGCTCCAAATTACTTGTGCATGATGTTACAAATTACGAGCGACAGTTCGCATGATCCTCAGAAATACAAATCTTCTTCATCCCTGAAATAAATCTATCGAGGCTCCTGATTTGAATAGCTAAATATAATTACTTTCGAAATTAATTCCTTCCAATATTTCTGTCCTAAATCGAATCATCCTTCTTTGATGGTTGAATATTAGAAATTATTTGTCAAGTCTACACAGAACGAAAAGTGCAAGTATGAAACTTAACTAAACACTAAGAATATTTATTTCTAACTAAATACTAAGAATATTTAACTGAAGATCGAACTCCTGAATATCGTAGTCTCTACAGTTCGATCGATGGTTTGTCAATTTCCACGAAAAATACATTTATCTCGATAACTTCGTTGACAACTTTTCCACAAATACTTTTTCATCGTCGCGTCATCAGGCATGCGTGCGTGACTGTAGTTACGCTGTCAAACAACAACAAAAAAGAAAACAGTTGGAAACAGGGGAAAAACAAAAAGAGAGAAACAGAAAAGGGAGGAGAAATTCACGACAGATGATGAAACGATATTAACAAACAGATGACAACGATACTTCACTGCATCGGCAATTAGGGACATCATCAACGAAGAAGAGCTGATACAAATGCTATACGGGAAGAGGAATCTGTTACCGAGGATACAAAAAGGGGATAGAGGAAAATTACAGTGCGCGATCAAAAATTAAAGTCGCTCTCCCTATTGTTACTCGCGCTGAATGAGCGAGTTCGTGGAGTAATTGAACTCCACGGCGGAATGTTACCGCAACGATAATTGTATGAAAATAGATTGCGAGCCAGAAAAAGCGATTGCGCGTGTCGAGAAACATTTCTATTTTCCTCGAGATGATTCAGGGATTATTCCGTACTATATTTTCGAAGCAAAACAGAGCTATTTGATTACCTCAAGTGGACAATGAAAGAGGAAGAAATAAATACAAAATTATTGTATTTGTATTATTGTATTTGATGTGATGAAACAAGTTTGTTTTAAACTCGTCGAAAATTAGTACTTCAGAAAAATTAAGAACTGTAACAGATAGATAAATTCATATGTAAAATCGTATTTGTTCTAAATTTCTAATTGAAACTAACTGAAAAGAATATCAAAAATTAAATGAATGTCTAATGTATGAGAAACATTCGAATATCACCGGTGTAGGATAAGCAAATTTTTCATGAACGAGCTTTACGGAAATATTATTAAAAAAAACTTTCACAACTTCAATTTATTATTCCAATAGGAGAATTTTCACAACTCTTTCTCATGCGAAACATATACTCCACGAAAGCACGTAAGAAAGTGCACTTAACAATGGCAACATCCATCTGTTAACCAGCGGTAGAACTCATTTTATGAAACATGCCTCGCACACGGAATATATATCGTCTATTTTCACAGGAATAGACGAAAGAGGGAAAGGGAGAAACGTCGAATGTTAAGAATTTTTCAGCGACTCCCACTAGAGTAAGCAAGAGGAAGAGGTGTCAGTACGCCCCCGCTGAATAGCAAGAGTCGAAAAAGCCCACGAGTTATTCGAACCGTTTGCTCGCAACGGGATATCAAGGTGGTATCCAGCAGGGCACGGCGTGGTGCCGCGCCGCTATCATCCGGAGCTTTCACCATCGTCATCATCATCGTCATCTGGCAGCTCCCTATTCTCAGGGACAACCGCTGTCCTTAATGGGTCGATTCGTCATAACCCGTTTCAACACCTTCGGCTATCGATCCGGATGATTATTCGCGACTCCATTCTCGTCGAGCGTAACTGAATCAGCTGTTGGATCAACAGGAAGATCGGATCTTTAATTAAGGGGTGAAATCACGTACGTGAATTTCAGTATTATTTTACTGTCGACTCATCTTTCCGAAATTTTAACGTTACTAAAGGACACTAGTATGAAACTGTAAAGATTTGATTAGCCAAATGCACGCATTTATACATTTCTATTTTCCTAAATGCGATTTTCAACTACACATTGCGTTCGTGTCAGGCAAACTGAAAAATCTCCGAACTCCGCCAGATACTAATTAACGATTTCACCATAAACTTAAACGTAAAGTTAATTTATCACGACGTCGAACGAAGGTTAATCGAATCCTTGCAGTTTCCACGGAATGCTTGCTCCAATGAATCTTACACGATGGCGCGTGTGTACCCTTAGAAAAAAAAAAGAATGCACGCGCCGGTTCCTGGTACAATGGCCGGTAACAATTTCTACGAGTAAACCGCGTTTACATATGCATACAAAGCGGTAGTTTCAACAGTGACAATGCGCGGCACAGCCAGCCAATGCCAATCGATTCGAGAAAAAAAAAAGAAAATAAAGGATCCCGCGGGCAAAGACGACTATGACACGGCGCGGCTTACCGCAATCGTCCATAGAAACGTCGTTGGGACAGAACCGTCCGGCCGTTTATGTAGCCGCCTGGAGAACCGGATTAATAGCCGTTGTACCTATCCTTCGGGAGTGGATATCGTTCCTTGCACCTTGTTCCCCGTTCCCTGTTGCGCCGGACGCTGACAATTTGCAAGGCCAAATAGGGCGGCTCATTTAACCTGGTAGATTTATTTGCCGATTCCTGGCGAACCTGACCGATCGAATGCTATACGGCGATCGCGACGAGAAAGGAATTATTGGGATTTTCGTCCGGTGTACATGGTAATGACGCTTTGGATTTGTGTGCGAGTTCAGACAAGTGGAAGTAATGGTTAGACCGACGTGGACTTCCAACATGG
>NIPQ01058870.1:15044-57356 GCA_002806875.1 Lepidotrigona ventralis hoosana | reverse complement strand
TTGTGACACTTTCCTTACAGTGCTGCATATGCGGAAATGTTAGTCTCGGTAGAAAACTGCCCCGCTAGAAAGAAGAAGGAGAAGAGGAATCCCAAGTAGTCATCGTAGAGTAGAACCCACGACTCCATTTGTTTTGGCTGCCGTCATGATCAGGAGCTACTCCACTACCATCGCAGGACAATTAGACAAACCAGAAAAATCAGACACCATGTGTTACTAACTCTCTGTGAAGGCAGAGACGTAGAAGATTAACGAAAAACCGAAAAAGAAGAAATCGGTTTTCTTCTACAGAAGAAGATGGAAGGTGTGAAACCACTCTGACNGAAATCGGTTTTCTTCTACAGAAGAAGATCGAAGGTGTGAAACCACTCTGACGAGTGCTGTCTGCATAAAGAACAGCTATCACACATCTGGATAAGTTATGGGATTCCCTGGAGGTAAAACAAGGAATGGTTTTCTGGAAATGGGAATACGTGCGTGGTGAGGACATATCACTTCTGCTAGAGGTACAAAAGAACAAGATGGAAAAAGCGCTGCGTGTATGTCACAAGCAGGAGGACATTTTGGTTCAAGCAGGACTTTCTAATATATGACAATTATTCTGGATTGACCACCGAGTTGAATTTGAAGAGTGGTGTCGTCGCAGTCATTCCTGTACGGTTAGAGAAGGTCTGTAGGAGAAGGCGAGAGGATCCCTTCGAGAGTATTTATAATATTGCGTCACCATTTGAGAGGGTGTTCGTCGTTGTAAGAACCGCACACATTTGAAGTAATAAATACTGTATTTTGTACTTGAAGAAGATTTGAGAAGAAGAGAATACAAGTGTACACAAGAAACGAATACACCTCCCCTTACTCGATTAATTGCCGAAGTCTCAATGAGTCGTTTTTGTGGTTTTCCCTCGAGCAGGAGGACGAAAGTCGAGGCGGTGAAATCTTTAGAATGACGACTCAAGTATGCATTGTTTGTTTTTGTTTACTTCCTTTTCAGATATCGTATGAAACTTTTAATGAGCAAAGTAAACTTTGTACCCCGTACCGGATAAGCGTAAGATTTCAGAATCGATAAATAATGTTCGATGATATTTGTATACGAAAAAACTGTGTTAATTGTGATCCACGCGTTTAGTAGAATAATATAAGACCATAAAAACAAATGTAGCATATTGACAGAATGTCGAAAATTTTGAATTATTATATGAAAGCCACGAACAGCACTAGAACTCCCTAATATTTCAAACTTGATGAACAACATTTAATCGTCGTTATATATTAAAAAATTGCGTCCATAATGATACCCGCGATGCGTTAAATACCATAAGACAATAGAATCAACATGATATATTGACAGAATGAATGTTGTATGTTTCAGTGGTAATACGTAAGCCTCACTCCGCACCTGAGCTACGTGATGGTTCCGGCTCGATAAATAATATTAGATGATATTTTCATAAAAAAATATATATTTGATAGTTAGAATGTGGATGTCGATATTTTTCAGATAGAATGTGCAAAGCATTCAATAAACATTGTAAACTTCATGTACGATCAGAAGCACTGTAATATTTGAGACACGACAAATAATATAGGATTATACTTATGTACAAAATAAATTACGATCAATGTGAGCCCAGCGATGCGTAGAACATTTCAAGCCCTTAGATGTAATAGATATATCAACAGAATAAATGTGGAATTCTTTGTAGTGACTAATGTAGACCTCATTCACCGTCCCGGAAATCCATAATATTTCAGGGACGATAAATTTAGCATTAAATGGAAATTTTGCACAAAAAAATTATATTCATTGTTAACTCCCGAAGCAAAAATTTTTATAAGACTATGAAGTCGACAATATATATGGAGAGAATGAATATTGGGAAATCTGAACTGTCAAACGTTAAGAAAATTTAACATATTGTAACTCCGTCGTATCTTAGGCTCGAAAATTATGTTAGATGATACTTAAGTACAAAAAAATGGTGTTCATAGTGAACACCGCGAGGCATGCAATAATATAAGGCCATAAAATCTCTACGATAAATTCACAGAATGAAATTCGAAATCTTTGAATGGTCACATGAAAACACCCTCCAACTTACCATAACCCCGAAATATACCAGGCTCGATAAATAATATTAGATGACACTTATGCACAAAGAAATGGAGTTCATTGTGAGCTCCGGAATGCGTAGAACAATATAAAACATTAAAGTTGATATAACATATTGGGGAACGAATGTGGAAACATTTGAAGTGACATATGTATACATCAATACACGTACAGGAACACCGTTATATTTCAGCCACGATGAATAACATTGGATCATATTCGTGAACAAAAAAACGGTGTTCATTATGAATCCCGAGATGTGTAGAACAATATAAGGCTATAAAATTGTGTACCATACTTTGACAGATTGAATGGGGAATATTTCGAACTGTTGTAGACCTCATTCCACGTAACGGAACGCCGTAACATTGCAGAACCAATAAATCAAATTAGATAATATTTATGTAGCAAGAAATGTTGTCAATTGTGGAACGTGTTCCCGCGATGCGTAGAATAATTTAAGAAAATAAAATATGATATGATATGTTGACAGAATTATTCTGGAAAGTTTTGAGTGGTCACATGTAAACCTCACAGGACGTACCGGACTTCCGTAAAATTACAGGGTGGGTAAATAAGATTAGACTATACCTATGTACAGAGAATGGGATACAGTCCGAATTACAAACGCGTAGAATAGTATAACGTCATAAAATATACATGATATATTGACAGTATGAATGTTGAATATTTTGAATAGACATATCTGAACTACATTCCTTGCTGTACACCACAATATTTCTAGCGAGATAGATAATATTAGATGATATCTATGTACAAAGAAATGGTGGTAATTGTGAACCCCGCGAGTCGTAGAAAATTATTAGGCCATAAAATCGATAGGATCAGAAGACTGAATGAATGTGTTTAGTTTTGAATGTTCATGTGTAAACTTCATACAACGTAACGGATTTCCGTAAGATTTCTAGCACGTTGAGTAATATACTGTATTTAAGAATATAAAAATGGCTGTCACTGCGAATTCCGAAATGCGTAGAACAATGTAAGTCAATTGATATGGAATATTGACAGAACTGGAAAATTTTGAATTGCCGTATTAGAACACCATTCCACTTTCCTGTATTCCGTAACTTCAGAGGTGATTAATACTATTAGATTATATTTATGTTCAAAGTAATGCTGCTTATTGAGAGCCTCGTGATGCGTAAAATACTTTTAGGTTGTAAAATCGATATTGCATATTGACAGAATGAACCTAGAAAGCTTTGTGTGGGCATGTGTAAACGTTCCACGTTACGAATGTCCGTAATAATTCAGATTCAATAAATCATAATAAAAGTTATTTACGTAGTAAATGGCGTTCATTGCGAATACCGCTATACGTAGAATAATGAACGACCATAAAATCCGTGTCGCATATTGACAGAATGAATTTGGAAAATTTTGAATAGTTACGTGTAAAAATCAATCCACGCACCAGAAAACCGTAAAAATTCAGTTTCGTGAAACAATACTATATGATATTTACTACAAAAAATGGCGTTTGTTGCGAATAATTAAAAATAATGTGAGGAAATCGAAATAATCTGTCTCATTGACAGAATGTGGATATATTATGAAATGACATATGTAAACAACAGTCACATTGCTGCCTTCTGTAATATTTCAGACGCGATAGATAATAATAGATGATATTTATCTAGAAATGGTGGCCATTGTGATCGCTATAGTATATTATTAGGCAATAAAGTCGAAATAATATATTTTAAAAATGAATGTCGAAAATTTTGTGTTGTCATGTAAACTTAACATAAACTTAATTCCACGTACAGGAATTACACATTCCAAATACATAATACTTCAGGCTCGTTAAACAATATTTGATGATACTTACAAACGGGAAATGGCGCTCAATGCGATTCCCGAAGTGCGTCGAATAATATAAGACAATAAAGTCGATAGAATATATTGACACAATAAAAGTATAAAATTTTTAATTTACATATGTAAAAGACTTCCTCGTTGCTGTATCCCGTAATATTCCAGGTACGACAGATAGTACTAGATGGTATTTATGTACAAAGTAATGATGGTCATTGAGAATACTGTGATAAGAAGAATAATATTAGACCATAAAAGTGAAATGATATTATAACAGAAGGAATGTGAAAAATTTTGAATTGACATTCGCAAAACAACATTCAAAGTTACTGCGTAATATATCACCCGCGATAGATCATATTAGATGATACTGTGTGCAAAGAAATGGTGGGCATTGGAAACCACGCGATGCATAGAAAATTATTAAGCAGTGAAATCAATATGACATATTGACAGTATGAATGATGAAAATTTTGAGTGGTGGTATGTGAACATCATTCCACGTACAATAAACCCGTAATAATTTACGCACATTAAACAATAAACGACATTAATGTAGAAAAAATAGAGTTCATTTCCAATCTCGCGAAGCATAGAAAAATGTAAAACAATAAAATCGATATGAAACATTGACAGAATTATTGTTGATAAATTTGTATGGTTATAATAAACATCAGTACACGTACCGAAACTCCATATACCACGGTCGTTATATAATATTAGACGATATTTACGAACGAAAAAATGGCCTGATGGTTAACAACGAAGCAAACTTCTCAGCCTGATTCCTAATATTGAATGACACTTCTCGGCCTGATGGCTAACATCGGAGTTCGTTCCTCAGCGTGATGGATAACATCGAAGGAAGTTTACCAGCTTGTTGTCTAACGTCGAAGTACACCTCTCGTCGTGATGGCTAACATCGAATTACGCTTCTCGGCCTATTGGCTAACACCGAAGACGTTTCTCGACCTGATGATGATCATCAAAAAGAGTTTCCCGGCATGATGGCTAACATTGAAGGACGTTTCTAGGCCTGATGGCTAAAACTGAAGGAAGTTTCACGTCGTGATGGCTAACATCGAAGTACGCTTATCGGCCTCATTGCTAAAATCGTTGGAATTTTCACGCCCTAATATCTAAGATTGGAGTTCGTTTCTTTGCATGGTTGCTAACATTGAAGAAAGTTTCTCGTCCTGATCGTTAACAACAAAGAAAATTTCTCACCCTGATGGCTAACTTCGAACAATGAAGACAATTTTTTGATATAAAACAAAGTTAGAGTATTATTTGTGGCTCCCGGAAACATACATTCCTCCACAACTGATCGTGGTTTGGATATGGTCTTTCAAGTTACTCTATATTAATTCTATCACTATATTAATTCGATCTGATTATCTTATATTATTTTACGAATCGCAGGTTTCAAAATGAACGAATTCTTTAATATAAAACAACGATTTAGTGTTATTTATCGTCCCCGAAGTAAAACTACCATGCGGTACGTTTCGGGGCTAACAAATGATCATTCAAAATGTTCTACATTCATTCTATTAATTTATTATTTTGATCTGATGTCCTGATATTATCATACGCATCGAGGAAATCAAAGTGAACGAATTTTTTAATGCAAAACAAAGATTTATTGTTGTTTATCCTCCCGAAATAATAAGATAGTCCGATACGATTAACATAGGAAGATTCAAAATATTCTACACAATCTCAATCAACAGCCTATCTCCATCTGAGTGTATTATATTAATCTAAGCTTCGCGAGTATCAGAAGGAAAAAAATTTAACATAAAACTACGATTTAGTATTATTTATAGTTTCTGAAAAAATAAGCTTCTCCGTTAAGTATCGCGGCTTACTTTAGACAATACTTCAAAATATTCTACATTCGTTCTATCAATATATTCCATCAATGTATTATCTCGTTCTGATGAAATTATACTGTTCTACGCATAAGGGATATGATAATAAACTATTTTTTATTATAAAATAACGGTTTAGCACTATATATTTTCTCCGAAGTTTTACTCATATACGGTAGGAACTTGCATGTTTTCAATCAAAGTATTTTACATTCTCTCTGTTAGTAGATTATCTCACTTTGATGGCCCTATATTATTCTACGCTTCGCGAAGATCACGATGAAAGCAATTTTTTAATATAAAACAGCGATTTATTATTATTCATCTTCATCGAAATTATACGCTCCTTCGATAGAGTTGGAGGCATACATATGACAATTCATAACGTTCTACATTAATTCAATCTGTATATTATATCAATCTGACGTCTTACATTATTCTTCTCATTTCGGCTATAAAAATGAACAAATTTTTTAATAATAAATAACGATTACGTACTATTTATCGTCCCCGAAATAATATGTTCCTCCGGAAAGGATCGGGGCTTACATACGATTATTCAAAAATTTTTACACTCATTCAATAAATAGACTGTTACACTCTGATGGTCTTATATTATTTTACGCGTCACAGGGATCACAGTGAACTCTTTTTAAATATAAAACAACGATTTTGTATTATTTATTCTCTATGAAGTAATACCCTACTTACGTACCAGGGCTTATATATGACAATTGAAATTATTTTACATAATTTCTAACAATATATTATATCAATCTGGTGGTCATATAATATTTTACGCATCACAGAGATTATAATGAAAGAATTTTTTAAATATCAAACAACGATTTAGAGTTACTTATCGTTCCCGAAGTGTTATGGAACTCCAATACATATCGGAATGTATATTATATATATATATATATATATATATATATATATATATATATATATATATATATATATATATATATATATATATATATATGATCATTCAAAGAATTCTACATTCATTCTGTCAATATATTAGATCTCGATCAGATGGTCTTATGTTATTCTAAGCATCGCGGGTATCAAAATGACCAATTTTTTTGATGCAAAATAATTATTGAGCATTACTTATCGTCTTCGACTTATCGTCCTATATGCTCATCCAGGAAGTATTTGGGTCATTACTTATGGTCATTCAAAGTATTCAACATTCACTTTATCAGCAGATTATCTCCCTCTGATGATCTTACATTATTTTACACATCGCGTGTTTTACAATGAACACAATTCTTAGATATGAAACGACGATTTAGTAATTTAGCGTTTCCGAATATTAATAAACTCATCTGGTAGGGAACGGGGAAACATTATATATGATCACACAGATATAACTACAATTTTTCCATCAGTAAATTATTTTCCTCTGATATAGTCATATTGTTCTTCACACAGCGGGAAAATTAATGAACACAACTTTTTAATATACAACGACCATCCGATGTTATACTACGTCCCCGAAGCTATACGCTCCTTCAGTACACATCGCAGTTTACATACGATGATTCAAACCATACATACGATCATTCAAAACTATCTACTTTTACACTACCATTCGATTATCTCCTTCTGCTGTTCTTAAATTATTCTACACATTGCGGGAGTCACAATTTTTTAATTTATATCGAATCTAGGATTTTATTTTCCATCCCCGAAGAATGCCTGTCCTATCGGATCTGTTCGGGGTTTAAGAGTGAGGCATGATAACGTTCATTTTGTCAATATATTAACTCAAACTGATGATCTGGTATTATACTGCGCATTGCCGGTATCACAATGAACAGAATTTTTTAATATGAGGTTTTCAGTATGAATTCTTTGATATACAACAACGACCTCGTGCTATATATAAAACCCGAATTACTACCGTCATCCAGTACGTTTCGGGGATTACATATCAAGATTCAAAGCTTTCTAATTTCATTCAGTCAAAATATATAATCTCGAAATGTTTTTATATTATTTTACGAACCGGGGACCACAGTGAAAACAGTCATTCAATATATAAGAAATATTTTATATTATATATCAACCCCGACATTTAACGGTCCTCCGATACGCTTACTGTTCGGGGATTACATAAGACCGATCAAAACTTTTGACTCATTCTTACAATATATTACATCAATCTGACTTATATTATTAAACGCATCGCGGGGTTCACAATGAAAACAATTACTTAATATATGACGACAATGTAATATTATATATCGATCATGAAATATCAATGTCCTCTGGTACGTTTCGGGTCTTACATATGACATGTGATAAATTTCGACATTCATTCCATTAATATATCATATTGACGAAATAAAAGATGAAAATTTTATTTCGTATATATATTGTAATCACTTATGCAGGAGAACCTTAATAATTCAGAATCCGTAAATGAAATTAGAAGATACATATGTACAAAGAATGGTATTCATTGTGAAACCCGCGAAGCCATTGTACTAAAAGACCATAAGTCTAATATGTTATTCTAACAAAATGAATGTCGCCAATTTCGATTCGCCATATGTATGAACTTATCAGTGCCTGACGACCGTTAATTCCACTACCGATATATAAAATTAGATGATATTTATTTAGAAAAAAATGTTGTAGTTGTATAAATATACCTAGGACAGATATCATACGTTATTTCGAGCCAAAGTCGAAAACTTTGATGACACTTATGTAAGCACCTATCAGTGCAAGAGGACCGTTATATTTCAAGATCGATATGAAAGTTAGTTGATATTTACGTGGAAAATAATGGTGATAATTGTGAGCCCCGCAACGCGTGGTATAAAATAGTTCCAAATGGTCAATATGATATACGGACAGAATGAATATCGAAAAATATGATTCGACATATGTAAACACCTCTCAGTGCCCGAGGATCGCAATTAATCAGGGAGGGTAAAAAATTAGATCACATTCATTTAGAAAGGGATGAGTTTCACAGTACACATCGCAATGTGTAGAATAAAGACTAACAGATCGACATGATATATTGAAAGAATGTATGTCGAAAATTTTAATTCCTCAAAAGGATCTATCAGTTCCGGAAGACGGTAATATTTCATGGTTTATAAATAATGTAGGATCATTTATTTGTAGAAATTAATGGTGTTAATTGTAGTACCAGCGATGTGTACAATAACATCAGATCATCAGTTCAATACGATATATTGAGAAAATGAGTGTTGTAGGTTCTTCTTAATGTGTATGTACCTAGTATTGACGGAGGACCGTAATACTTCATAGTCGATATATAAGGTTAGACCATTGAATGACTATGTTGAATGGAATTGTTTCAACTGTGAACTCCTTGAGGCGTAGATTAATATAAAGCCATCATTTCGACATGTTATATGGACAGAATTAATGCTGAAAATTTGTTTCGTCCTATGTAAGAACCTTTCAGTGCCGCAGGAACGTAATATTTTACGATTTAACAAACACGACAAATAAAATTTGATGGTATTTATGTTTAAATAATTATGTTCATTGTAAGCTCCGCGATGTGTAGAATAATATAAGACCAGCAGATTCACAAGATATACTGAGAGAATGAATTCATAAGATTTCGAATCGTCAAATGTAAGCACCTGTACCGAGAACCGCAATATTCCAGGGTCGATAACTAAAGTAACATGATATTCATGTAGAAAAGAATAATGGTTTTCATTGAGATCACAGCGATGCGTGGAATTATATATCAGTTCGATGTCATTATCGACAGAATAGATGTCGAAAATACTGAATCATCTTGTGAAGACCGTATTGTTACAGAGTAAATATATTAAATTAATCGTTATTTATGTAGAAATGATTGGTGTTCATTAGGATCCCCGCGATGCTTAGAATAATATAAGACCATTAGATCAATTTGATACATGGATAGAATGATAGTTGAAAATTCGATCCCTCATATCTGAGCACTTATCTGTAATATGGGAACGTAATACTTCACGGTCGGTAAGTAAAACTAGTTCACATTTATGTAGAAAATAATGGTCTATTGTGACATTGCGTTGGGTAGAATAAAATAAGAAGATCAGAAAAATGAGATATACTGTCGGAATCAGTGTCGAAAAATTTGATTCGACATATGTAACCACATATTAGTGCCGGAGGACCGTAGTGTCTCAGAACAGATAAATAAAAAATAGATAATATTTACGCAGAAAGAATGATGTTCATTGTGATCCCAGAGAATAGTGTAGGACTGGCGTAGAATAGTGTAGGACTGTCAGAACGATGTGGTATACTGAGAGACTGAAGGTCGAATGTTTCGATTCGTCTTATGTAATCCAGTTGCAATTTCAGTTAACACCCTGATGCGTAGAATAACGCAGGAGAATAAAATCGTTGAAAGTATTGACAGACTGAATGTGGAAAATTTTGAATTGTGTAAAACTCACTTCATGGTCCGGAACTCCGTTATATTTCAGGTTCGATAAATAGTATCAGATGACATTTACGTACAATGATGCTTATTATGATCCACGGGATGCGTAGAATAATATATGTTTATGTAATCAGCAAGATATATTTACAGAATGAATGTGGAAAATATTGAATAATCATATGTAACACTTATTCCACGAAAATCGCCCTTCGATTTATTTCGGGGTCGGTAAATAATATTAGATGATATTTATGTAGAAAGAAATGGTGAAGTCATTGTGAAACTCGCGTAGCGTAGAGTAAGATAACTCATTAAAATCAGTATGATGCACAGAGAGAATGAATGAAAAATTTTGATTGGTCGTATGTAAACATCATTCCACGTAACGAAACTCGATAATATTTCAGACTCGAAAAATAGTATTAGATGATATTTCTGTACAAAAATGAAGTTCAGTTTGAAGCTCGCAGTTCGTAGGAGAATAGTAGACGACAAAATCGATATGGTATATTAATAGAATGAATGTGGAGGATACTCATGGTCAAAAATAAAAGTCATGCCACGCTCTGCGCAATCTTTTAGCATTGATGATTAATATTGTACGATATTCATGCACAAAAATGGTATTCGTTTTAAGCCCCACGATGCGAAAAATATTTTAAGACCACATAACCGAAATTATGTTTTACAGAATGCATCTGAAAAAATTTTGAATTTTCATATGTATACAGCATTCCACGTACCGATACGCAATATTTAAGGCTAAGAAAACCGAGGTAACATATTGATAAATTGAATGTCGAAAGTTTCGGTGAAATATAAGTTCCTCAGTTCTAGTACGGGTACACCGTAAAATTTCTGTCGCGATAAATAGTTATAAAATATATATGTTCACTGACGTATTGTACATTGTTGTCCCACCAATGCCTAGAATAATATAAGACCGTAAGATTGATATGTTATACTGACAGAGTCAATGTCGGAAATTTTAATTGGTCACATGTAAGCATCGTTAAAAGATCAGAAACCACAAAATATTATATGTTCGATAAATAGATGAACCTTCTGTACAATAAAATGGCGTTATTTGCGATACCGGTGATGTGCAGAATAATACAATTTGACCGATACGATCTATTTACGGAATGTCAAATATTTTCATGTAATGTATGAAAATACCATTCCTCGTACAGGAACACAGTATTTCTAGCCCTAGTAAATAATGTTGAATGATATTTGTATACATAAAAAGGTATACAAAGAGATCCGCTATATGATTTTAGACCATCAGACAGAGATTGACATGATATAATGACAGAATGAATGACGTCATTTTTGAACTGGCATAAGTGAACCTCAAACCATGAACCTAAATTCTGACTTGAACCTAAGTTAAACTTGAACCTAAGTTCAGGCTCGTTAAATAGCATGAGATGACAGTTATCTACAACAAAATCGTGTTTATAGCGATTCCAGCGATGCGTAGAATAATATAAGAGAGTCTGATCGATATAATGTATAGACAAAACGAATGTCGGAAACTTTGAAGTTACATATGTATAGCATTTCACGTGCCGGAACACCATAATAATCCAGATTTGATAAATATTATTACACGATATTCATGTACAATAGAATGGTTCTCATAGTGATGCGTAAGCTATTATAATACCATCAGATTTACGTAAGCTATTATAATACCATCAGATTTACATGATATGTTGTCGAAAATTTTATCTCAATATGTAAACCTCATACCTCGTGCCGGAAATACGTAATATTTAAGACTTCATAAATAGTATCAGATGACATTTTATTTGAGTGAAATCGTGTTCATTTTGTTCCACGCGTTGGGAGGAAAAATATAAGACCATTAAGTCAATATGATGTGTTGAAATCATGAATGTGAAAATTTTGAATTTAAATATGTAAAACTCATTCCACTTAACGGAACTCTGTAAATATTCAGGATCGATAAGTATTTATAAGTATTTTTAGTCCAAAACTTTGGTGTTTTTTGTGAACTCCGCAACGCGTTGAATAATGTAAGAGCATAAAATCGATACCATATACTGTTAGAACGAATTTGGAAAATTTTGTATGGTCATATATAAACTTGATTCCATGTATTAGAAATCCGTAATATTTCAGGACTATAGACAACATTAGATGATATTAGAAACTATAGATATCATTAGATTTAAGCAAATTGTGCTCATTTATTATAAACACCGCGATGCGTAGAATAATACAAGACAATGTAATCGAAATGAAATGTTGACTGTATGAATGTAGAATTCTTTATAGCACCATAAGTAAACATCAGTCGCCATATCAGAACTACTCAATATTGATAAATAGTATTAGATGATATTTGTGTTAAAAAAAACGTTGTTCATTGTGAACCCCGTGGAAAAATTTAAGACCATAAAATCAATATGGTATGTTCACGGAATTAATGTGAAAAACTTTGAATGTTCATGTGTTCACCTCATTCCACGTACGGAATCTCCTTCATAATACAGGCTGGATGAATATTAAATAACTTTTATGAACAAAAATATCGTGAAAATTGTGAAAACCGCGATGCTTACAATAATGGCAATAAATAGATATGATGTATTGTGAAAATGTGTTTCGAAAGTTTGGAAGTGCCATATTTAAATCTCATTCCACTTAGCAGAACAGCGTGAAATTTCAGGACCAACATTAGACGATTTATGTGTAAAAGAATGTTGCTAATTGTGATAACTACGATGCACAGAATAATGTAGGAGCATAGAATATAATAAGATATTAGAACACAATCTTTGGAACATAAAAACACAATTTTTTTCTACATAAATTCCATCTACCATCAATTATCGAGAGTGCAATATTACGGTGTAATGATGCGTGGAATCATGTTTACGTATAACCATTCAAAGTTTTCCACATTCTTTCCGACAATATACCATATTGAATTTATATTCTTATATTATTATGCGCATTACGGTGACCTCCGTGAACAATTTTTTTTGTCAATAAGTATCATCTAATATTACTTATCGTTCTTGAAGAATGACGGAAAACCGGTTCGTAGAATGTGGGTTACATATGTGCCATCAAATTTATCACATTCATTCTGAAAGTATACCGTATCGAATTTTTGGCCTTGTATTAATCTACCAATCACTGTGTTCGCTATAAACAAGATTCTCTTGTACGTAAATGTCATCTAATATTGTATATAAACCTGAAATATTACGGGTTTATGGTAAGTGGTATGAATTTTACATACGATCATTCAAAATTTCCCACAATCATTTTATAATAATATTGTAATAATATTCATGGTCTTATATTAGTCTAAGCAACGCCACACAATGAATATCTTATTTTTCTACATAAATATCATCTATTATTGTTCATCATGTCAGGACGAATACGGATTTTCGGTATACGGAATGTTGTTTAAATATGAGCATTCATAATTTTCCACATTCATTCTGTCAATATATCTTATCTATTGATCTTATCTATGGTCTAATATTATTCCACGCATCACGGATTTCGCAAGCAACACCATTTTTTCGTAACATAAATATCATCTAGTATTCTTTATCAAGCCTGAATTATTACGGATTCCCGATACGTGAAAAGATGTTTACATATTTTTTTTCGGACGCTTCAAGATTTTCCACACTGATCCAATCGATATATCACATCGATTATGCCTTATGTTATCGTACGCAAAGTGTGTTCACAGTGATCACCATTCCTTTGAGCACAACTTTCATCTGATACCATTTATCCAGCCTGAAGAATTACGGAATTCCGGTAAATGGATTGAAGTTTACATACGAAAATTCAAAATTACCCACATTGCTTCTCTCAATATATCAAAACTGTTTTATGTTCTTATTATCCTACACATCGCAGTGATAGCAACGGACACCATTTTTTGTACATAAATATCATCTAATCTTACTGAGCGAACTTGACATATTTCGGTACGTGGCATGTGGTTTATATATGATAATTCTAAATATTCCGCAGTCATTCTGCCCACATATCATATAGATTTTATATTTCTGTATTATTATATGCTTTGCAGGGTTCACAATAAACACCTTCTTTTGTACTTAGATATCATCTAACATAATTTGTGTGACTTGATTTAATAAGGAGTTCCGGTACGAAAAATGGGATTTATGTAAGTTCAATCCATATAAAATATTCCACATTCATTCTATCTATATATCGTGTCAGTTATGTGGTCATATATCAATCTACACATAGTGGGGGGTTCTTAATAGATACCTGCTTTTTGTACATAAATATCATCTAATATTATTCATCGAGCCTTAAATATTCCAGAGTTCCGGTACGTGGAATAGGTTTCACATGAAAGATTTCAAAATCCACATTCATTGTCTCAATATACTATATCAGCTAGGTGATCTCATAATATTCTACGCATCGCGTGTTTCATAATGAACACTATTCACTTGTATATTTATATAATCTAATATTTTTCATCGTGGCTGAAGTACGACGAAATTCTACTACATGGAATGAGGTTTATATATCACAGTTCAAAATTTTCCAGATTATTTCTGTTATTTTATCATATCGATTTTATTGTCTTATAATATTCTATGCATCGCGGAATTCATCAAGAACACCATTTTTTGTATAGAAATACCATGTGATAATATTTATCGAGCCTGAAACTTACGCAGTTTCAGTACTTGTGAAGATTATACATTAAACTTCAAAACATTACACATGCACTCTGACAACGTATTATCATCCTTTTGTTCATAAATATTATATAATGCTTTTAATCGTGGCTGAAATGCGACGGAGTTCAGGTACGTGGAATGAGGTTTACAAATGTGCCTTAAAAACATTCCTCATTCATAATATTAATATATCGCATCGATTCTATTATCTTATATTAATGTACGCTTCGGGATGTTCACAAGAACATCATTTTTTTGTATATAAATAATCGTCATTCTTTTGTTCATAAGTATCATATTATATAATCTACCGAAGCTGAAATATTAAAGTGCTCTGGAACGTGAAATGTGAATTACATAAAAAAATATAAAATATTCGACATTCCATCTGTCTATATATCATATAGTTTGTATGGCCTTATATTAATCTACGCGTCGCAGAATTTACAAAGAATACAATTTTTTTACATAAATATCACCTAATATTAGTTATCGTGCCTGAAACATTACGATGTAAATGTACGTTTCATGTAACTGTACGAGGTTCACAAATGGCAGTTTAGAAGTGAAATGCTTAAAGCATAACGTTTTTCCAATCCGTGGAATGAGGTTAACACATGAAGATTCAAATTTTTTCACATTGTTATCTCAATATATTATATCAATTTTATGGCATAATGATACTCTACGCATCACGGGGTTTACTGACCATCGTTTTCTGTACATAAATAGCATCCAATGTTATCTACGGCTCCTGAAGTATTACGGAGTAAGGTATCACGATCTGATTTTCTAATAATATTCTACGCGTGTGTCACAACAAACACAATTATTACGGACAATCGTATATGATTTATCGAACCCGACATGTTACAAATTTTCGGTACTTTACGGGATTTACATATGTTAATTCAAAATTTTCAACATACATTCTGCAATACATTATCCTGTGGAGATCGTTTTATATTAGTTTACGCTTCGCAGGGATCACAATGAACACAATTTTTTGATATATTAAAACGAGTTTATATTATTTTCCAATCCAGAAATAGTTCGGTAATCCGGATCGTTTTGGGGCTTACATATTACAATTAGAAATTTTCGACATTCATTCTATAGAAACATTATCCCGTTCTGATGGTTTCATATAATTTTACGCATTGTACCATTCACAATGAAGAAAATTTCTTAGTACATAGTGACTATCAAATATTATTTATCAATCCCACAACTTTCCGTTCCTCCGGTACGTTTTGGGTCTTACATATGTCCGTTAAAATTTTTTGACATTCATTGTGTCAACATATTATGTCCTCCTGATAAACTTACATTATTCAATGCATCGCGGGGATTACAATGAACACAATTTTTTTATGAAATAAGAGCAACCTAAAATTATTTATCCACCCTGACTTATTACGTCCCTCCAAGGTGTTTCAGGGCATAGATATGACATTTCGCACTTTTTGAAATCAATTCTGTCGATATAGTTTATAGATCTGACGGAAATATACAACACACAAGGGTGATCACAATGAACACAAATTATTATACATATGGGCGATATACATCATCATTATACATCGACTTCGGAATTATCACAGTTTTGTCGTGATAATATATGAAATATATATAAAATTAGCAAGTTTTGTAGCATTTAAATGAATATTACGAATATTTCACTACAATACCGTCGAAACAGAAATATTCAAATTATTATCATATAATCAACGAAATGTCAATGAAATTAACAATTTTTAAGAGTTGTCAATGAAAAAAACAGATGTTTCACGAAATTATTTTCGAAAGAGGGAAATTCATTCTGTTATCACTGTTTCGTCATGAAATCTGCGAAGTATCTGTGAAATTTGCAAATTTGGCGAAATTACAGTTCAAAATAGGAATTAATCACGAATACATCGTCGGACAAAGAGAAATTTGACATGTTATCGGTGTTACATTACGAAAACTACTCAATATATTTTAAATTAGTATGTTTAGTCATAAGTATATCGAAAAATACGAATATATATGATAACGTATTCGAAACATTGTAATTCTACATATTATCGCAGTTTATCTGTGATATCTACTAACTATCTGTAGAATTAGAAAGTTTTGTGAATTTAAAACGAAATATACGTACATTTTAGGAAAATCTCGTCGAAACAGAGAAATTCAACGTTTTAACACGATTTCATCCTGAACTCTACGAAATATAAGTGAAATTAGCAGTTTTTGCCGAATTAACAACGAACAATAAGAATTTCTACACAGAAAATACGAATATATCCCCAAAACATTGTCGAAACGGAGTAATTCAATTATTGTATTTTTTCATTTGCAAAATCTACGAAATATCTGTGAAATTGGGAAATTTTGTCGAATTTACGATGGAAAATACGAATATTTCACGAAATCATCTTATAATCGAATGAAACAGTGTTAACACGTTGGATGTTTTTGTTTCGACACTGTTTTCATGAAATATTCGTCTTTTTCTTTGTTAAATCCTGCAACAAATCTTGCAAATTACATGTACATTTCGCAGATTTCACTACGAAACAGTGATAATACGTTGAAATTCTGTTTACGTCGTTGTTTTCGTGTAATACTTGCAAATTTTCTGTGTAAATTCGACAAAACTTGCTAATTTCATAGAAATCTCATTACAAGACAGTGATAATACGTTAAATTTTTCTCTTTGAAGATGTGAAAAACATTCCTATTTTCCGTTATAAATTCGACAAAACTTACTAATTTCATTGATATTTTATAGATTTCGCGACGGGACAGTGATAAGATGTTTGATTTCCATGTTTTGATGTTTTTATTAAATATTCATAATTTTCGTTGTAAATTTTACAAAACATTCTGATCTCAAGGACATTTCTTAGATTTCAAGCGAAACAGATGTAATACGTCTAATAACTTTTATCGAGCTTAGAACATTGAGGTTTCCCAGTAAGATGGAATGACGTATACGTATGAAATTACAAAAATTTACCTCATTTATTTAGTCAATATGTCATGACGATTTTATGGTCCTATATTATTTTACGCATCGAGGGGTATACGATGAGTAGCATTTTTTTATTCATAAATAACATCTTAGACATTTTTTTTCAAGTTTTAATATACGGAGTTACGGTTCATAGAATGAGGTGTACAAATTAAATTTCAAAATGATCTACATTCATTCTGTCAGTATTTCATATCGATTATATTGTTTCATATAGCTCTACGTATCGTATAATCAATAAACCGTATTGTTTTTATTGTCTCATATGTTTCTACGTTTCGTATAACCAATATACCGTATCGATTTTCTGGTCTTATATTATTCTACGAAAAGCGATTTTCACAATGGACACAATTTTTTTGTACATAAACATCATCTAATATTATTTAAGGTGTATATACAGGAGGTGTACATGTGTGAATTTTCCAAAATTTTCATCATTCATTCTGTTAATAAGTAATAACGATTATATAGCCTTGTATTATTCTACCCATCGCGGGATCACAAAGAACAACATGTATTTGTACAATAATGTAATCTAATATTGTTTACCGCGCCTGAAATATTACAGATTTTCGTTAGAGGAAATGAGGATTACATCGGATCATTCGAAATTTTTCACAATCATACTTTCCATGTATCATATCGAATATGTGGTCTTATATTATTCTTCACATCACCGGATTTACAATGAACACCATTTTGTTGCACACTTATATCAATCAATATTTATTGAGTCTGAAATATTACGAAGTTCCAATACATGGAATGAGGTAGACATATGTCCATCAAAATTTTCGACACTCATTCTGTCAATATATTATTTAGATTTGGCAATCTTATACAACCCTACGCAACTCGGGGCTCACTATGAACACCGTTTTAATGTACATTAAAATCATCTAATATTATGTTCCTCGCCTGAAATATTACGAAGTTATGGTATGTGGAATGAGCTTTATAATAAAACTTCAAAATTATCGACATTCATTCTGTCAATGTATCATATCATTCTGATTATCTTATACAATTCTATGCATCGTGGAGAGCAGAAATTTTATCTACATTTTATTCTAGAAGAATTCATCAAATATTATTATTCGCGGTTGAAGTATTACGGCTACCTGGTACGTCGATTGAATGTTTTGATATGACAAACAGAATTTACGTAACTCAATCTGTCAATATAGCATATCGATCTGATGAATTTATATTATTCTACACAATGTGGGGATCACTTTGAACAACATTTTATTCCATATAAATATCAGCTAATGTTGTTTATCGTATCTAAGCTATTACGTGAATGCGGACGTGGTTTTCATATATCAGTACAAAATTTTCGACCTTCGTTTGACTATATATCATATCGATTTGACTGCCTTTTAATATTCTTCGCATCGTGGGCATGACAATGGACCTAATCTTATTGTAAATTAATATGATCTAATATTATTTATCGAGAAGTTACGGTAGAAAGAACGATTTCTGCATATTACAATTTAAAATTACTGAGATTCATTCTGTCAATATACCATGTAGATCTGGTTATCTTATAAAATTATACGTATCGCGGAGAACGGTATGAAATCCATTTTATCCCAGATACATATTATCCAATACTATTAATCGAGCCCGAAATATTGTGGCGTTCTGGTACGTGGAATGAGGTTTACACGTTTCATTCAAAACTTTCGACATTATTTCTGTCAATATACCAAAGAGATTTGATGCTCTTATATGATTCCCAGGATTNGGGCCCCCACTATGAAAAATGTTTTATTGTACAAAAACATTTTGTTTGACAAAGATTGAATTAATACGGATGTCCTGTACTTAGAGTGAGATTTAAACTTGACTTTTCAAAATTTTCGATATTGTGGCATACACTATACCATAGCGATGGTTGATTGTATTAGACAATTATGTACAATGACATGGGGATCATTGTGATTCCCGTTATGTGTAGTATATTATTAGGACATAAATTCGACATAATATGTTGACAGAATATGTGCGGAAAATTTTCAATGGTCATACATAGATGTCATTCTACATACAAGAAATCCGTAATAATTCAGGCTCAATAAACAACATTAGACGGCGTTTACATCCAAAACAATTGCATCCATTGCGAATCCCGCGTTGGGTAGAAAAATGTAAGACCACGAAATCGATATGATATGTTGATTGAATGATTGTGGGAAATATTGTATGAACATATCTATATCTTTCTACGTAATTTAAATCCGTAATACATCAGGCTCGTTAATTATTAGATTATATTTACGAACAAAGAAATGGCGTTTATTGCGATTCCCGCAAAGCGTAGTAATATAAGAAAATGAAATCGATATAGTATATTGACTGAATGAATGTGGATTATTTTGAATCGACATGGGTAAAATATATTTCACGTTGCTGTACTCCGTAACATATCAGACGCGATAGATAATACAGGATGATATTTATGTGCAAGGTAATGGTGGTCATTGAGAACACCGTGATGCGTAGAATATTATTAGGTAGAATATACGAAGTCGATATAATACATTGATAGATTGTATGTGGAAAATACTGAATGGTCATATGCAGTCATACCACGTACCGGAAATCCGTAACACTTCAGGTTCGTAAAAAAATATTTGACGATATTTACTAACAAAAAATGACATATTTGCAAATATCGCAATGCGTAGAATAATGTAAGATCATAATGTCGAAAGAGTATATTAACAGAATATTTCGAATTGCCGTATGTAAACAACATTCCACGCACCACAAATCAGTATATTTGTGGCTCGTTAAATAATGTAAGATGACCTTTATGCGCAAAGAATGTAATGTGGAAAAATTTGGGGCTTCACATGTAAAACTCATTCCGCATACCGGAAGTCCGTGGAAACTCAGACTCGATAAATAATAATAGATGATATTTACGTAGTAAGGAATGATTTTCATTGTGAACTACGCAATGCGTAGATTAGGCCTTAAAATGTGTTTGATATATTTTCTGAATGAATGTGGAAAATTTTGCATATCCATATGTAATCCTCATTGCGCGTATCGGAACTCAGTAACGTTGAATGCTCGATAAATATTTTAGATGATATTCATGTACAAAAACGTAGTGTTCATTATGAACATCGCGATGCATATAATAATATAAGACCATGCATTCTAAATGAGGAACTGACGGAATGAATGGAAAATATTGTATGGATAATTGTAAATTACATTCTACGTACCGGAATTTCGGGTAACTTCAGTCTTGATAAATAATAATAGATGTTCCTTAAGTGCCAAAGAAATGGTTTCACTCGTGATCCCAGCAATACGGATGATAAAATATGAACATGAAATGGCTATGGTATATTGCCAGATTTAATGTTGAAAATTTTCTATTGTTATAAGCAAATTGCATTCCTCCTATTGGAACACTGTAGAATTTCGGGGTCGATAAGATAGACTCAGATCGTCGTCGCATATTAATGAATTTCGTTCATAATGATTCACGCGATGCGTAGAATGATATACGATCATCAGAACGAGATAGTATATACGCACGGTGATTGTCGAGAGTATTTATGGAGCATTTCACACCTAAATCCTCGAAGTCGAACACCGCAGTAATTCACAGTCTATAATTAATATTACATCGTCGTTATATATTAAAAAACTGTGTTCATAGTGATCTTCGCGATGCGTAGAAGAAAGTTGGATAATCAGTAATATAATCAGTAATATAATCATGATAATATATAGATACGACCTACGTCGTGTATTTTTAGGCAGAATATGTATACCTCATTCCACGTATCGAAACTCCGTATAAATTCGGGATCGATGAATAATATTAGATAGTATTCATGTATTAGAATTTATGTTCATAGTGATCCCCGCGATGCATTGAATAACATAAGAACATCAGTCCGAGGTAATATATTGATACGGTGAACGTCGAAATTTTTCAAGTATCATATGTAAATCTCATTCCAAGTACCGGAACACTTCAATAGCATATTGCAAATAAATAACCGCCGTTATATATTAAAAAATTTTGTTGAACATCGCGACGCGTAGAATAATATGTCATCAGAACGAGAGAACATATACATACTTTCGAATGTAGAGTATTTTAATTGAGCATTTGTATACATCATTACACGTGTCGGATTTCCATAAAATTTCGGATACGATACATAATAATGGAACGTCGTTGTATTTTAACAAATTGTGTTATAGGAATTCCCGCGAAGCGATTCATAATAAAAGACCATCAGACCGACATATTATATTAATACTCTGTGAGTCGTGATTTTTCAACGTGTATATATAAACATCAATCCACGTACAGGAAAATTTTAACACTTTAAGTTCGATAAATAATTTTATATTGTTGTTATATATTAAAAAATTGTGTTCCTAACGATCCCAGCGTTGCGTTTAGTAATATAAAGCAATCCGACCTTGTAAATATATTGACACTGCAAAACTCAATTTTTTTCAAGTGAAAGATGTAAACCACTCCACGTATCACATTATTATAATATCCCAAATTCGATAAATAAAATTAAATCTTCGTAATATATTGGGTAAAAAAAAATATTAAAATTAAAATATTGGGTACGTTATGATCCCCGCGATTAGCAGTGAAATATTTGTCATTCAGAACAAGATAATATATACATACAGTGAATGACGAGAATTTTTATGGTGATTATGTGTTAATGCACATTCCACAAACAGGCACTTCGTAATATTTCAGGCTCGATAAATAATATTGGATCGCATTAAATATCAAAAAATCGAATTTGGTATGATTCTCGCGAAGCGTAGAATAATATAAGATCATCCGAACGAGATAATATTACATACGGATAATATCGAGAATTGTCATTGAGCTTATGTAAATCTCATTCACGTAAATCCGAAATAGTTTGGGGTCAATTAATAATATTAGATATATTTAGAATAAATAATATTAGATATTAAATAATATTAGATATTATTTTCCTGCAAAATAATAGAGAGCATTGTGAATCTCAATATGTTGAGAATAATATAAGGACATAAGAATGACAAAATTTTTGGACAGAATGCATATGGAAAGTTTTGAATTGCCACGTACCTGAATTCCGTAGTATTTCAGACTCGGTAGATAGTTTTAGATGACGTATATTTACAAAATATTGTGTTCATTATGTACCTTGGGATATGTAGTATAATATGAGACGTTAAAATCGATATGAAATATCGACAGAATGTATGTAGAAAATTTTGATATGTCATATGAAAATACAATACTACGTGCCGCAGGACCGCATTAATTCAGCATTGATGAATAATATTAGATAACATTTAGGTATAAAAGAATACTGCTGTTCATGAACCTGCAATGTAGAATAACATAAGTACATTAGATCGATATGTTATTTTGAGAAAATGAACTTTGAATGGTCGTAAGCACCGAACCGTACCGAAATGTCATAATTTTTTAGTGTAGTTAAATCATATTAGATTTCAATGTCGATAAATAATATTAGACACCTATGTACATTGCGTACATTATGATCCCCGCAATGTGTAGAATATTATGACAAATTCAGAGTGTTATCACATTTTGATGGACTGAATATCGAAAATTACGATGTGTCATATGTAAACGACGAACAATTCCGGAGCACCGTAATATATCAGGGTCGATAAAAAATGTTAGATTATGTATATCTACAGTAAAATAGAGTTCATTGTGATGGTGATCCCCGAAATCCATAGAATAATATAAAATCAACAGATAGATATGATATATTGACAGGGTGGTGGTCGAAAGTATTAAGTGTTCATATGTTAGACTTTAAACGATCCGCAGGACCGAAATATTTCAGGGCCGTTAAATAACGTTAGTACATTTATGTACAAAAAATTCCTTGTGATCTCCCCGGTGTGTAAAATAATATAAGACAATCAGATCGATACGATATGTAGACACAATGAATCTCGAATATATTGAAGCAATGATCATTACATGAACACATCAATATTTCAGAGTAGGTAAACAGTATTTGACGATTCTTATGTTCAAATAAGTGACGTTTATTGTAACCCCCACTCCCCGGATGCATAGAATAATATAAGACCATCAGATCAGTATGACATATTTACAGAATGAGTATCGAAAATTTTGTAGTGTCATTTGTAAGCCCCAGATAGTACCGAAGGATCATCTCATTTCAGGGAATATATATGTTATCAGATGATAATTATTTACAAAAGATTGGTGCCCATTGTGATCCCCGCGATGCGATAGAATTGTATAACACCATCTGATCGATATAGTATATTGACCAAATGAATGTCGAAAATTTTGAATAGTCAAATTTAATCCCCGAAACATACTGGATTGCCGAAACATTAGGGGTCGCTATATAACGTTAGATGACATTTATGTACAAAAAAGATGTATTAACTGTGACCCCGCGTTGCGTAGAATCTTCTAAGACCATCAGATCTATATAATATATGGACAGAATGAGTGTCGAATATTTCATTATGTCATATGTCACGAATCGTAAAGATGGATCGTAATATTTGAGGGTCGATATATAATATTAGACGATATTTAAATACAAAGAAACAGAAAGCATTGAGATTTTTGTAGTATATTATAGGCGAGTCGGATCGACATGATATCTTGACAGAACGAAAGTCGAATGTCTTGAATTACCATAGGTAATCACCGAATCGCATTGGAGTATTGTAACCGCTTAGGGTCCACAAATAATTGTAGGAAATATTTATGTAAAAAAATGCTGTTCATTGTGAACCACGCGTTGGTGAATACAAGTCCAACGTGAAGTCGAACAGCCTAATATATATTAATATATATATTAATATATATAATATATATGATATATTGACAGTATGAATGTCGATAGCTTTGTAGTGTCATATTTAATACCCGAGACGTACCGGAGGGATGTAATTCAATAGAGTCAATGAATAATATTAGGTTATACCGATGTAAAAGGAAATGGCGTTACCCGAGATGCGTAAGGTATTATAAGACACTCTGATCTGTTATGATATATTTCCAGTATGAATATCGAAAGTTTTGTAGTGATTAATGTAAGGCACAAACCGTACCTAATACCGGAATTAATCAGGGCAGACAAGTAATACTTCGTGATAACTGTATGCAAAAAAATCATGTACATTGCGTTTCAGCGAAACAAGATGGGACGTTAAGTGTGACATGAAATATAGATGGAACTAATGTCGTAAATTTTGAAAATATAAGCATGTAAGCATCGAAACGTACCGCAGGGGTGAAAAATTTCAGGAGCGACAAGTAATATTAGATTGTCGATATATATTAGAAAACTGCGTTCAGTGTGATACCCGAGATGCGTAGAATAACATAAAATAACCAGATCGATATAATATATTGACAGAATATTTTTCGAAAACTTCGAATGGTTACATGTAAGCCCTGAAATATACCGGAGGTTCGTTGTATTACTTGGTCGAAATGTAATATTAGATCGTCGTTATATAATTAAAAAATCTGTTCACTGTTATCCGCGCGATGAGCAGGTTAATATAAAACCCCCACATTGAGGTAAATCATTGATAGAATGAGTGCCGGAAATTTAAAATTGTCCTACCTGAGTTCCATAATGTTTCAGGATTATTATATTATATTAGATTGTCGTTATGTATCAAAAAATTGTTTTCATAGTGATTTCTGCGATGCGCAGAATATTATTAAACCATCATAACGAGATAGTAAATTGATACGGTGAATGTCATGAATTTTCACTTATCATATGTTATCCTAACTATACGTACTGGATCTCTGATATATTTCAGGGTCGATATATAATATTAGATCGTCGTTATGTATTAAAGAATTGTGTCCATAGTGCTTCCAGTGATATGTAGAATAATATAAGACCATAAGATCGATATAATATATTAGTATTTTGAATGTCGAGAATTACAAATGGGCATAATATAAACATAATTCAACGTATCGGAAATCCATATTATTTCAGTGTCGATTAATGATATAAGATCGACGTCATATTTTATAAGTTTGTGATCGTAGCGATCTCAGCGATGCGTAATAGAGTAATATTAGGCCATCAGATCGAGACAATATATTGATATGGTAAATGTCGAGAAATTTCAATCAGCATATTTAAACTTCATTCCACGTACCGGAAAACCGCCATATTTCAAAACCGTCGATAAATAATACTAGACGTTTGTTATATATTAAAAAATTGATCTCACAGTGATCCCCGGGATGCGCACAGTAATAATAGACCACCAGAACGATACCATATATTGACAGAATGAATGTCGAAAATTTTGAATGTACGTATGCTAGCTCTATCCCGTACCGGCGGAGCATAGAATTTCAGGGCCAATGAATAGTATTTGATGATCTCCAAGTACAAAGAAAGTTGTGTGATCCACGGGATCCGTAAAATAATATACAACCATCAGATCAATATGGTATGTTGTAAGAATGAATGTCGAAGATTTTGATGTGTCATATGTAAACCATGAACTGTACCGGAAGTTTGATGTATGTACAATTCAGTGTGATCAGCATGGTGCAGCACGGCGAATAATGTGAGGCCATCAGATCGACACAATATTTTGACAGAAATAATTATGAAAATTGTAAAGCGAGAAATCTTAAACACAAACTATATCGGAAGACCGTAAAATTTCAGGGACATTGTAAATAACATTAGATTGCATTTGATTACAAAAAAGTGGTGTCCATTGTGATAACCGTGACGCATATATACGCGTACATCGATATGTAATACTGACAGAATGAATGTCGAAAATTTTCAATGGACATTCGTAAGCCACAACAGTATTGTAGGTCCGAAATGTTGGCTTATAGATGAATGACAGTAGATGATATTTATCTACAAAACAGTGGCGTTCATCCCCGTGGATGAATTAGGTCGACTTGATATATTGACAGAATGAATGTCAAATATTTAGAAGGAACTTACGTAAGCCCCGATATATTCCGAAGAACCGTAATGTTTCAGGATAGATAAATAATATTAAATGGTATTTAAGAACATAGTAGTGCTGTGAATAGTATTCCACTAGATGCGTTGAACAGTACAAACCATCAGATACATACAATACGTGGCAAGAATGAATGTCGGAAATTTTGAAAGTTCATATGTAAGTACCAATCGGTATAGGAGAAACGTAATATTTGAGGATCAATAAACAACAACAGATGATTTTTCTGAAAAAGGATGTATTACGTTGTGAACACCGCGATGAGTAGGATAATACAAGACAGTTGTTGACAACAAGAATGCGAAATATTTTGAAGGGACATATGTAAGCCACGAACCGTATCAGGGGACCTAATATTTCAATGCCGATGAATATTATTTGATAAATTTTATGAATATAAATGCTGTACATTGTCAACCCCGCGATGCGTGTAATAGTATAGCACTAACAGAACGGTATGATACATTGAAAAATTAATGCCGAAGTTTTGAATTAACNCGGTATGATACATTGAAAAATTAATGCCAAAGTTTTGAATTAACTTAATGAAAGTGGCGATTTGAAACGCCCCACCTTAATATTTCAAGTCAATTATTATCAGATGATATTTGTATACAAAAAAATGTTGCCAATTGTGATCCCCATGAAACGTAGAATAATATAAGGCTAACAAATATGTGTTACGTAGTGGCAGAAAGACTGTCCAAAACTTTGGAGTGATGTACGTAAGCACCTAACCGTGACGAAGGAGAAAGATATATCAGGGTTGATAAATAACATTTGAAGCTATGTATTTATGTATTTCGAATTGGTTCATTGCAATATCGGCGAGGCGTAGAATAGTATAAGACGACCAGGTCGAAATAGTGTTGACAAAATGAATGTCGAAAATTTTGAATAGACATGGGCAATCCTTGTGCCACGTAGGAACTACGCAATATTCCATGATCGTTAAATAATATTAGGTTGTATTTACGTACAAAAAATGGGGTTCATTGCAATTTCATACCATAAATTATGAGACCGTACAAAACCGTAAACTACCCTACCGTACCGTACCGTACATTACAATACCGTACCATGCGATACAATACCGTACATGCGATATCATACTGTATCATTCCTTAAAATACCGAAACGTATCATTCCAAACCGTAACTTACGATACCGTAACAGAACGTACCACAGTTCCTGACTATGACGAAACCTACCGTATCATACGATACAATCCGTAACATACTGCACCGTACCCAAACGTACCTTACCAAATCATAACATATCATACAATACCTTACTATACATTACCATACTGTACTATACAATACATTACAATACCGTACAATAACGTAACATATGACATAGTACCGTATTATTCGGTACAACACCGTAACATACCGTACTATATGACAGAATAAAGTACCATATGTTGCAACACCGTATCATTATCGTATATACGGTACCATACCGTACCATACAGAAATCTACTGTACCAATCCCTATCATACGGAACCATGCAGAAAAGTACGATACAATATAGTACCATGCGGTACCATACCGCACCATACCGTTACATAACGCATCCTACCATACCATAGTGATCCACTATGTACTATACCGGCCATAGAACACCATGATGGTAAAATACCGTGCCATATGATACAATATCGCACCGTATTTTACCATTCCGTACCGTGCAATAACATAACGTAGAATACGATTCAATACCGCACAATACGATACAATAATGTACAATACGTTACCATATCGTACTATTTCGAAACGTAACGTACTATACTGTACAATACCAGACATTAACAAACTGCCTCATACCATTTATGGTTATTCATTACCAATGGTTATTCATTACCAAACGAAACAATAGAATACGATATCGTGGCATACAGTACCATAAAGTACCGTGTCGTGACATTACGTACCAAACCGTACCATGAAATACATTATCATACACATAAACTTCACGTTGCCACAGTACCATACGATAAAATACAGCACCACAACCATACTCTACCATACATTGCTATACGACAACTACCATGCCACACCATAACATACCCTATCGTATCTTACCTCAACGTACCGTAAAATACCGTACCAGAAGGTACCACAATGTACCACACAGTACCATAACATACCACACCAAAAAATACCGCACCAATCCATACTTTACCATACCGTACCATGCGATAAGATACCGTAACAAAGCGTATCATTCCGTACCATATCATACAATAAAGTGCGATACCGTACCATACCCTTCTATGCGATACATTACCTCACCGTTCCGAAATATAGCGTCCCATTCTGTACCATACCGTTCATATTCTGTACCATACAATACAATACCATTCCATAACGTTATGAAATAGTATGATACCATATCGTACCATACCATTTCATAATGTACCATTCTGTACCAAAATGTTCAATACCGTACCATACCGTACCAAAGCATACCATACAGTACCATACCGAAGCATACGATACATTACCATACCGTACATTTTTTCTTATGTGGAAAAAATCTTCAAACGACACACGACTCTCCTGAGGGATGGGAACCATGTAGTGTCGGATTTTTACCGACTAAAACCTCCACGGGTCATACACCTGCCTTTGAGGAATCTCCGGGACCTTTTATTCGCAGCAGTAGTTCCCAGGCAAGTGCATGGTTCGAATTCTTATCGTCGGATGGGGGTGTCCCCCTTGTCGTCCTTCTGTCTCTTCTTTCTTCTCGCGACACCAAGTAGACATTCTTTCAGTGCCGCTCGTTCACCGATGGACGGGCCCTCACCCGCCCTCCCGTCAACCTCGGACTCCTCTTCTTTCCCCTTACCTGTTGATCCGAGCTAGGGGACGGGGAGGCTTCGTTCCCACCTCATCCTTCCCGTTCTTGTAATAGCGGCGGCCACACTCCCGTCGATGTCGACGTTGCAGGGCCGCCGCGAAGTCCTCAGCTAGGGCGAGTTTCACCCCTGATGCGGCGACCGCATTTTGCTCTCGCTCGGCGTACACGTCAAATCGTGTCACTCCCGCACCTCTCTGTTTCTTTCTTAGCGGCCATCAACAGAAGAGGGTGATCGCCATCCGTTTCCTGTCGTCTGTCAATAGCGCCTTGACCACAGCTGCCGGCGGCAGTTCTTCTCCTATGCTAGCCTTGAAGACGCGTCTCTGCACCTCGAAGGCCTCGCATTCCCCGAGCGTACGCTGGACGTTGTCCAGATCCGAGCCGCAATTATGGCAATCGGCGAATTCTACCGCTGATTCGTCCTCTTCACATACTCACTGAAGCACCCATGCCCGGTGAGCATCTGAGTGATACTGAACTGAACGTGGTCCTTGCCGCTCCTCATTCCATCAAATCCGTCCAGTTAGATAGAATGGCTCCAACGACTCTTCTGCTGACAACTTCGCTCTCTACCAGCTCCGCTCGTTTCCTCCTGGAGGGCTCGCTGGTGGGTCCGCAGTCTCGCCGTTGCGAGGATCCTCTTCTTCCTTCCATCGTCGCACTCGTGCAGTTCCAGCGGAACATTTGCGCTTCCAGGACGAATGGGATCGATCTCGATATGATTTGCGCCGCCTCCTCGGAGCTCGTTCGGACCGTACCGTACGTTTTTGTACCGTGCCATACCGTACCATACGATACAATACGGTATCAATAAGTACCATACCATAAAATGTGCGACCAACGCGATTGGACAAGTGCAGATAGAGTGACACGGATAAGCAAGAATAAAGAGAGTGACTCATCTGACTTGTCATTGCAAGAATGAAAAACTGACACTACCTGGCCAGATCGAATTTAGTGACACGCCTAGGTATGAGTGACACGAATGTGCAATAGTGATATGACTAGGCAAGAGAGAAAATAGTGACACGACTGGGCAAACATAAATAGAGTAACATGTCTGAGCAAGAGTTGCACGACTGAGCAATAGTGAAAGTAGTGATCTTGCAGGGCAAGGGTGAAGGTAGTGACACGACTGGGTATGAATCACATGACTGAGCAATAGTGTAAAGAGTATCTTAACTAGGCAGGGGTAAAAACAGTGACACGACTGGGAAAGAGTAAAAATTGTAACACGAATGGGTAAGAGTGACATGACTCGTGTTTTTTCCCTACTTTTTCTGTCATCGACTTCGAATTTTTCATTCTTTCGTCATTTCTTCCTTTTTTGTGCTTATCCTCGTCTGTTTCTGCCTCGCTTTCTTCCGTTGTTCCTCTTTCGATGCCAGTTTTGTTTTTTCTCACTTGTTGTTTAAATTTTTCTCTTATTTGTGCGTCTAATGCGTCACTACGTTGTCACTACGTTGTCACTACGTTGTCACTACGTTTTTTTGTCGGATCGATTTTGTCTTTTACCTCGTTTGTCGGTGCATGGTCACTTTCCGTATATGTTCCTGCGTACCTTTCGGTCGGGCGGTGGCTGCGGCGATTTCGCCCCGTATGCGCCCTGGCGCTGAGTCGTTCGGCGCCGTCGTGTAAGCCACCCGTTTGGTATCTATAAAAGACACAACGGTCCGAACGGTTCGGACGGTTCAGCGTTGGGCTTGTGGCTATTCTACTACCTCGGTTGAGAAGCAGTATACCGCTCCTCGAAAAACACTTCTCCAACGTTCTATTCTTTCTTCGTTTTGGATTTTCTCCGCACTGCGTTTGGCCGCGAGCCGGAGTCCGAGTACAGAATGGCTCTTCGAACAACTAAGTCGGGAAGCTGATGACTTGTACGTACCTTTGAACGTATGTACTTATACTAAATGAGTATCTTGTCAGATCCGAGTGTTCGATTTGACTTGCGAATTGGCTCAAATCGATGTAGTAAATTCGCTGCACTCTTTTCCTGCATTCTGTATGAATGTGAACGGTAGTAGAAGTTATACAATGGCAGACCCCTGTTTGGTATGCCTGGCGCGCTTACGCGCTTTACCTAATTCTCGTAAAACGCAAGGTGATTCATGCTTTACCTACTCGAGGTATGTCGGCTGAAAATTGAAATTGAAGTTGTGTAACGATCTGAAACGTATGTTGTGCAATGGCAATCGAATTGTCTTCTGCGTTTCAAGGCATACTTATTTGGAAGTGGTAAACGCATTTGAGGGGAAAAGAAAATGTTATTAAGTCAGTGGACTGAAGAACTTTTCATCGAATCTTGTCTCGTGTTGTATAGTGGCATTACGGAGAAAAATATGAGTATATACATGAATGAAAATGTTGCAAAGATCCCTGGTTGTACCTGCCAGTAGTCATATGCTTGTCTCAAATATTAGCTATGCAAGAACAGTCTCAGAACAGTCTTAAATACAGTAAAACCGCGAATAGCTCGTTTGATGAAATATCGTTTTTTTTTAGAATATGGATTTTTCGTAACTAAATTGATATGGATAATTCTGGTATTTCTAAAGCTAATAAATGCAAACGAAATTCCTCTCTGACATGCGAGGAATACTATCATTAGATCAAAGTCAATCGTTGACGGCTCGCTGTCCATCCATCGATTGTTTATGTGACTCCGAATAACTTCATGCAGATTCATGGTCATCTAGCAGCGGCGAAGCATCTTCCAAACGTCTGTCTTATTAAATATTGATGGTAGGTTCTGCACCTACAACCGTTGTAACGGGTAACGGGGAATCACAATTAGATTCTAGAGTGGAAGCCCGAGAATCAGCTACCACATCCAAGGAAAACAGTATGCGCGCAATGTACTCATTCCAGGCACGGGGATATATTAACGAAAAATAACGGTACAAGACGCATTCGAGGCCCCGTATGGATCGGAATGAGTACACTTTGAATCATTTAAGGAGGATCAATTAGAGGGCAAGTCTGGTGCAAGCAGCCGCGGTAATTCCAATATTTTATTTTTAATAGCTAAAATTGTCAATTCACCGCTCGCGGCGTTTAACTGCCATTATGTGCTACGTCACATTGTTGGGCTCAGCTCCTTGCAGGTGGTCCAAATAATCTCCAATCGCGGTGCACTTCACTGTGTGTCGAGGTGGGACCATAACTTCATTTTGAACAATTTAGGAACTCCATTTCACTGTGTTGGGTTTCGGAACCGTAAGGTAATGATTAATAGAAACAGAAGGGGGAATTCACATGGCGTCTTTAGAAGTGAAATTCTTAGTCCGTAAACGATGCCAGCCAGCGATCTGCCGAAGGTCTTCAGATGACACGACGGCAGCTTGCAGGAAGCCAAAGCCTTTGAGTTCCGAGGGAATTATGATTGCAGAATTAAAACGTGAAGGAATTAACGGAAGGGTAACACCAGGTGTGGAACTTGTTGCTTATTTTTACTCAACACGGGAAACCTCACCTGGCTAGGACACCGGAGATTTTGACAGATCGATAGCTCCTTCTTGATTCAGTGTGTGGTGGTGCATGGCATGTGTCAGTTGTTGAAACGATTTCTCTCCGTTGAAACGGTTTCCGATAAGGAACGAGACTCTAGCCTGCTAAATAGACATAATTTATGGTTTTCTGAAGGCCACCATGTGCGGTCAGTGTGTCCTTATTACTACTGCACAAAAGAACCTTCTTAGTGTAACAGGCGGCTTCTAGCAGGATAGGCAGATAGAGAGATAAAAGGTCTGTGATATACTTAGGTATCCTGGACCGTACGCGCGCTACCCTGAAGCAATGAGCGTGTGCAATGGCCGAAAGACCCGGATATCATGCTGAACCTCCTTCGTGCTAAGGATTCAGCCTTGTAATTATTCCCCATGACCGAGGAATTCCCAGTAAAGGTGAGTCATAAGCTCGAGTAGATTACTTTCCTGCCCTTTTTTTTATACCGCCCATCGCTACTACCGATTGAATGATTTAGTGAGGTTTTCTGACTGTTGCGCTGTCAATGGCGGGGAGGAAGACAAAGCTTGATCTTTTCGAGCAAGTAAAAGTCATCTCTATGTGAACCTGCTGAAGAATCATTAATGAATGTACTGACCAAAATTTTAGCAAATCGCAATACGTCCAAACTAAATGAATTGACTGTGAAGAGAGACAAAGTATTCAAAACATTGAGGCAGAACGTGCCGAACGTCGGAGACCTCAGAAATCACCGTTATTCAGCGGAGGTCCATTTTCCACTGGCAACTCGAACTGTCAAAGACTACGGAATCGACTTGTAACTAGTGGAGATCCGAGACTTCCCGTCCGTTGTGCCGTTGGCAACTCGAGCAGTCGAAGACCACGAAATCGACGGCTAACTAGCGGATGTCTGAGAATTCCCGTGCATTGTTCCGTTTGGAAAAGTGGAGAGGAGGGTAACATTCAGTCGCCGATGTAGGAAGAAAAGTTGCACAACTCTTTCCCTTTCGATGACTGAGACTTCCATCGAAACGAAATAAATAAGAAATGCGTCCAAACGTACAATGGGACTTTAGATACGTCCGAAAGTTATAAATCTCGTGAGAGAGACTTGGACGTTGCATCCCCTTCGTTTTCATACGTTCAGAGTGCGTTTGCCCCAGATGCCAACAACGACAACAACAACAACAATAACAACAACAACAGGATATCGAAGGCCCGCCATTTGGTGTCGATCGGCCCACTTATTGGGTATGTGTTATTCATTAATAATTCTGAAGGGGAATTCGATATTTTGCGCATTTTGCGATATGCGATATCGGATAATGTGGAACAAATGTACGCCTGTTGCGTTGTGAAGTCTGCACGCGTCGCTTTCTGTGTTGTCTTTGATAAGAACTCGTTCAAAGGACGACCGGCTTTGCAACCCTATTGTCGGAATGTCTTCGAGAAAATCCTCTTCGGGCGTGGCAGTTCTTCTTCGATCGAATATTCGTCTGAACGAACTCTTCCACTCTTCGAACAGCTATTTATTCGGCGAAAGCACATAGGCCACCACGGTACAATGATTTACGAGATCGTGCGTACAACAGGATTCAGTAACGAATGAAATGCTACCTGTCGTTTCCTTACGTTTCCCGATTGTCGACGGTTATTTTAAATGAACTTCACGCCCAGCAGTCATTCGACGGATTTCGTCTCAAACATATTGTGTCGTCAATTGCATTTGCATGTGCCGTGGGTGTATGCGGCAACGCCTTCCTCTTCTTCTTTTCGTTGGTTGGAGTTGTTGTGTCTCGGCTTCTTTCGTAACCGAGGATTTTCAGTACTTAAAGAATAATGCAAATGATGATAAATGTGCGATTATCCTAAGTGGTGTATTACTCGGATCGTGGGTCGATGAATTGTGCAGCTTTTTACGCGACAACGTTTGAACAGCAAGATACTTTAATATTTCGAACGCAAATTACGGAGCACGGATACAATTTCTGAACCACACCTGGTTGAGAATTGTTCACATAACGCAAATACTGGTTGCGTTTGCGCTTCGCTGCCTCTCAAATGCCTCGGCTGAACAAAAAGAAATTCCTGTGGCCGTTCCCACCGAGAACGTTGCAGAGTCTGATGCAACAGAGTGACACGAGAGCCGCCAGGAGAATGTTGCGCGACTTTCAAGCGAAGGTTTGACGCCTGTCGGAGTAGTACGCGGTCGTGCTGAAACTGTACCGCTTCCGGAATGAAACCCCGCTCTGTGTTACACTTTGCCCGATCGTTCGATTCCGAACTAAGTTCATCGCTCTACATCAGCGAAGCGTTTGTAAACTAGCGTGTGCCCGATTGTCTGATGGTGCGGCAACGTTTCATGCGCCCACATGATCTGTGAACATGTCTCTCTAAAATCATCCGGAGATCGAACTATAAACTCTTCAAAGAATGAGAGCGTAGAGTGGGATGAGTACGGATCTATTTTGGCGTGGCGCGAATTCTATAGTGACATTTTCCGGGAAGGTGAGCGTCACCCCATGCCTTTCTCTTTCCATGCTGTCTATTGCCAAACCACGCATCCAAATCCGGTTGTCCAGTTCTCGAACGAATGCCTTGTTCTCAACTCCCTTGCGTGAGTTCCCCATTCTCAGTAGAAAATTGCGCGGAACTGCGTCGTTTATGTTTCAAATCCGTGGACCAGAGGACGGACGATAAAATTCGTCACTTTCATGTTATGCGTGAGTTTTTTTTCGAACAACAGACGATAGACGGTGGATTATATCTTACACGACAGACAAAAATTTCTTACTCTGCAGAAGAGGAGAAGGAGGGCACTTTGGCACTGTGAGTAAGACGCTCGATCGAAAGATTATATTCATTCTTCCGTTTTTTAACTTCATCGTTTATATTTCGAGAGAAGCTAGTGAGAAAGGGAGAGAGAGAGCATATTCATCTCCTCGTTTGGGACTCGGAAGAAAAATACGTTCGTGTGTCGGTTGTTCAAAACTCACGCTCGATGAGGATAATACAGTAACCCCTCGGTAGGCGAATCTTGACCGATCGTTGGTGCAAAAAAGAAATCATAAGCCCCATCTGCCAATAGAAATCGTACTCGTACGAACCTTAAAGATTTCACGTGTGCCTCTATGATCTCGTTCGACGGAAGGAGAACAGCGTTAATGGAGAAAAATTTACGATCTAATAGAAGGTTTCTCCATCTATTCAGTCTTTTTTTTATTTAATTCACTTCTCTCACTTCTCTGACTGTAATTGCGGTACTCCTAATGACGCCACGAATGCATTTTCGTGTTGCACATAATGACGACCTCGGAGTAGGTGAGATTTCTCGCTGCATTTAAGTATATTACATAGCGAAGGAAATGAAACTAACAAAGATTTCACTAGTAGCTGCGAGAGAACAGGAAGTACCGTAGTTTTTGGGAAAATTTATTTCTGGGAAAATCATCCCGTGATGTTGAACTGCATTTTGAATGGGGACATTTACCCGCAGATTATGCCAGGCCCGTAGCGAATGCATTAAGAGAGGATTTCCCCTTAGGACCGAATTTCCCCTTAGGGACGAATTGATTGAAAGTGCAGCCCTAAGTGGGTGGTAAACTCCGTTTAATGCTAAATATTACCACGAGACCGCTAGAGGACAAGTACCGTGGTGGAAAGTTGAAAGGAACCTTGATGAGATTGTTCAAGAGTACGAAAAACCGTTCAGGGTTAAACATAAGAAACCAAAAAGATCGAATGGGGAGATATATCATCGAAGGTGTTGGCTACCATTGGTATACAATTCTTTGGCTCGAACCGTGTGGTTCCATTAGCGAGGGCACACCACCTTCGTATCGAACGTTTCCGCGTCGTAACCATGCACTTCTCCTAGCACGGCGGTACAACCACGTATCGGGCTGCAACCAAACTTTTCTTGCATCTGTGTGCATCTATTCCGCCACAAAGTTGGTGAATTCCTACTCGGAGTTACGGGCACAGTGCCGTCTCCAGAACTGACCAGCTGTTATCAGGCCGTGTGTCCTCAGAGCGACCAAACCGCAAATTACCGGTCGGCGACGCAATTGCTTTGGATACTTTCAGGACCGTCTTGAAGCATGGACTAATTAGTCTAATGTGTCAAATGATAAACCGAAAGGTGAAATGAAAGTTAGTGTCCGCCTTCGCGCTGATCGAGGGATGATGGGCCTCGTAAATACGCGGTCCTGTCTTGCGAGAAGGAACGCTCCTGGAGCGTCCACGTTTGGACCTCGCAAGATGGTAAACTATGCCTGGTCAGGACGAAGTCAATGGAATACTTGATGGAGGTCTGTATGATTCGGACTTGTAAATCGTCGGAACTTGTTATATGGGCGAACGACTAATGGAACCACCTAGTAGCTGCTTCCTGCGAAGTTACCTTCAGAATAACTGGCACTCGGCTGTTTTTCAGCGAAACTCGTGCGAGTTTCATAAAGCTGAATGATTAGAGGCCTTGGTGCCGAAACAAGCTTAATCTGTTCTCAAACGATAATTGACTGTAATCTCTGACTAGCTTTGAACACGAAGCCACGAGATTTTGATTCTGAGTAACAAGTGGACCAATTTTGTAAACAGAACTGGCGCTGTGGGATGTAGTGCTTAAGTCGACGCTTGTGGGATACTATGAATGGCGTTGGTTGGTTAAGACAGCAGGACGATATCTATGGAAGTCGAAATCCGCTAAGTAATGTGTAACAACTCACCTGCAAGTAGCCCTGAAAATAGATGGCGCAAAAGCGTCGCGCCTATATTCCGCCTTCAGTGGCAAATGGGGTGATAGCACGTCCACCCTCGGTCTTCATGAAGCTTTGATGTGTAGGAATGTCGCGACAGTGTGCGGAATGGACTGGTCGTGAACCTGCCTTGAACCGCTGTCTGTGCAGATCTTGGTGGTAATATCAAATGTTACAGCGAAGCCATGGATGCCTAGCGAGAAGTGGGGTTTCGTATGAATAGCGGTTGCACACGAGTCAGTCGACCCTGAGCTCTAAGGGAGTGCATATACAAATGAGCTCTCAAAATATCATGATCGAATATTCTAAGAATTATTCTAAAGAAACACACCCTTCGGACGAAATGGAATCCGGTTCCTACCTCGGAACCCGGCAGCGGAACCGTTTATCATTCGGGACCTCGTAAGAGTGCTCGACGGAATAACCCAACATAACCTGGAGGCGCATTTGGCCTGTTATAGTATGTTCCGGTTTTAATAGTTATCAAAGAATGTGTAGCCTATATAATAGAAACTACGGTTGCTTCTGAGTGCTAGGGTTCATAATTGATGAATAATTATGAATGCTTATAACATCAAAATGCAAAAGTGCAGTGAAGCCTAACTGAAAGGAAAATTAAACAATTATACCGAGTAATAGACTGTAAAGTTTAGCCGTTTGTCGAGTATTGTGGATGTTGCATGACCTCGAATTCTACGCAACGCGGGGATTACTTTGAACACAATTTTTTTTTAAATATGAAGAAAATCTTATGATACGTCGAATGAGGTTTGCATATATTCACTGAAAATTGCCGGTATCAATATATTATCCCAATCTGTTAGTCTTATATTATTCCACGCATCACGGGGATCTTTACGAAAGAAACTTTATATATATATATTTGATCTAATATTATTTATCATCTCTGAAATATTACAGAGTACCGGTACGAGGATTGAGGTTTACATATGATCCTTGAAATACCTAGATACCCCCAATCTCAATATATTCACATGGTCCGATTGCCTGCTATCACTCTACATATCCCGAGGAGCATTATGATCACAATCTTTCAAGATATAGAGACGATCTTATACTATTTATCGAACATGAAATAACACGGTGTGCTTGTTTGTTGAATGAGATTACATATGCTACTTGAAAATTAACCGTATCAATGTATTATCTCTACCTGGCCTTAGTTAATTCTACGCATTGCGGGCATCATTAAGAACTATTAAGAAATTCTTTGATATAAAACGATGATCTAAAATAATTTTTAGTCGCTCAAATACTACGGTAATACTGTTCGTGGAATGTTTACATATACTTAATGACAATTCTCGACATTCACATTGTTTAATTAACAATAATCATATTACCTTGAACTGATGGTCTTATGTTATTGTACGCAAAGATGGGGTCATTATGATCAAAATTCTTTAATATATTACGGTCTAATATTATTTATCGTCCCTGAAGTTCTCCTGAGTTACGATACGTGGAATGATGTTTACATAAACTCCTTGAAAATTCTCAACATTCACCGTAACGACCGTAACGTAATTATCTCGATCTATCTCGAATTATCTAATGGTCTTATATTATTCTTGCAATCGCGAAGATCAATATGAAACAAATTTTTTAATATATAACAACGATGCAACGATGACCTCGATTTAATACTATCCTCCTGTACGTTTCAGGTCTATACGTAAAACTTCAAAATATTCCATAATATCTGTCAACATATCATATCGTCGTGAACGGGAAGTCCATAATACTTCAGACTAGTTAAATAACATTAGATGAAACATATGTGTTAGAAGTAATGGTGCACATTGTGAACCTACGATATGAATGTAGAACAATACAAGACCATAACATTGGCATATCTTGACAATGAATATGGAAACTTTGAATACCATTTATAAACCATATTGCACATTCAGGAACTCTGTAATATTTCAGGTCCGTTAAATATTATTAGAAGATATAGTACCGTAAAACCGATATGATATATTGATAGAATAAATGTGGAAAATTTAGAATGAACGTAAATAAATGAGATTTCACGATCCAGTGCTCCGTAACATTTCTGGCCCGATAAATAATGTTCGACGATATTGACGTACAAAACAACGGTGTTTACTGTAAACCCCGCGAATGTAAACCCGTGTAGAGTAATATAAGACAATAAAAATAATAAGATATGTTTACAGAATAATTTTGAGATGTTTTGTAATGTCAGAAGTAAACCTCACTCCACGTACCATACCTCAGTAAATTTTCAGGATCGATAAATAATATTGCTATTTATTGCAACAATGTTGTGATTGTAAACCCCGCGATGGTAAGAGTTGTATACGGCTATGAAATCGATATGATATATTGACCAAATAAATGTGAAACATTTGTAATGATCGTATGTATGCCTCAGTCCACGTCGCGAGTTCCGTAAAGTTTCAGACTTGGTAAATGGTATTAGACGATTTTTATGTTAAAGACAACAGTGTTCATTGTAAATTCCGCGATGTGTAGAGTAATTACGAGGCAATTAAATAGATGTGATGTATGAACAGAACATGTGTGGAAAATTTTGAACTGTCATATATAAACCTCATTCCACGTACCGGAACCCCATAATATTTTAGGTTCGATAAATAATATTAGATGGTGATTACAAATTAATGGTGAAAATTGTGACCCCGCCATGCGCAGTACGATATGTCTCTAATGTTGGTATGATATTTTGACTAAACAAATGTTCAAAATTTTGAATAGTGATATGTAATCCTCAATCCACGTACGTGAAATCCGTAATATTTCGGGGTCTGTAAATGACGTTACATAATATTTACGTATAAAAAAATTGTGATTATTTTTTACTCCGCGTTGCGTAAAATAATAAAAACCATAAAATAGATTAGATAATTTGACAAAATGAATGTGGCAAAAATTGAAATGAAGTATGTAAATCTCGTTTATCGTACCGGACCTCCGTAATAATTCAGGGTCGACAAATAATTTGATTTTATGTTTATGTACAAAAAGTTTATATAAAAAAAGATGTTCATCGTGCATTCCCTGATGCTGGGAGCAATATAAGTCCTTCAAATTTCTTTAAAGTATTGTAAGAATGAATGTAGAATGTCTTGAATGGACATATGTAAATTCCGAAACGTTTGGAGGGCCCTAATATTTCGGGGTTAATAGATGATGCTACTAAATCGTCTATATATAGAAAAATATTATGTACATTGTGCTCCCGCTATGCGTAGATTAAAATTTTTGCCTCAAATCGACACAATATTTTAACAGAATGTAGTCCGAGGTCTTTGAATTATAATTTTCAATCCACGATCAGTGTAGAAGAACCAAAACGTTTCGGAGAAGATAAATCGTAGAATTAGATTTATAATATTAGATCGTTGTTATACATTAAAAGATTATGTCCATTGTGACCGTCGCAATGTGTAGAACAATATAAGAGCATCAATTCGAGATAATATATTTACAGAATAATGTCGAAAACTTTGAAGCCTCATATGTAAGCCCCAAAATTACCGGAGGTATGTAATTGCGGTCGATAGACGATATTAGATCGTCGTTACATACTTCAAAACTTTGTTTATTATGATCTCCGCGATGCGTAGAATAATTTAAGACCATCGAATCGAGATAGTATGTTGACAGAATGATTCTCGAGTTTTCACATGTAAGCCCCGTACCGTACAGAAGGAACGTAATATTTCGATTCAGACAAATAACGTTAGAACGTCGTTAAATATTAATAACTTGTGTAACCTCGCGATGCGTAGAGTAATATAAGACAGATCGGTATAATATATTGACACAATGAAAGTCGAGTATTTTGAATGGAAACATGTAAGCATCGAACTGTCCCGGAGGACCGTAATAATTCTGATTAAATAAATAATATTAGAACACCATTATATAAAAAGAAACTTTTGTTCATTGTAATCCCCGCGATGCGAAGAGTAATATAAGGTCATAAAATCGATAAAATATTTTAAAAGAGTAAATATGAGAAATTTTGGCACGACGTGTATAAACCTCATTCCACGATTAAGAACTCTACAGTGTCTCCTGCCTTGAAGAGTGTGTGTGTGTGTGTGTGTGTGTTTGTGTGT
>NIPQ01058870.1:0-15001 GCA_002806875.1 Lepidotrigona ventralis hoosana | reverse complement strand
TATATATATATATATATATATATATATATATATATATATATATATATATATATATATATATATTAGACAATAATTGTACACAAGAAAGGCTCATTGTAAACCATGCTATGTATAGATTTGTATATGACAATGAAGTCAATATGACGTATTGGCAGTATGCATGTTGGAAAATTTGAATGTAGACCTCATTCCACTTAACGGGACTCTGCAATATTTCAGGAGGAATAAATAATTGAGGGTGACATTTATATTAACAAAGATGGCAGAATGAATATGGAAAAATATAGGATGATCATAAGTAAATTTCATTCCACGTCCAGGAGTCACAAAATACTTCATTCTTGATAAATAATATTAGGCGGTATTCATGTACAAAATATCATAATCTATGTGAATCACGTAATGCGTAAAATAATAATAGAAAGTGAAATATGCATGTTATACTGACAGAAAGATGTGGAAAATTTCGGAATGTCTTATGTAATTTTCTCGTATCGGAACTCCGTAAAATTTGAGGTTCAGTAATTAGAATTATATGATATTTATGCAGAGAAATTTGTTGTCCATAGTTAACTGCGCATCATGCCCAACAGTACTTTACCAGGCAGTACCATACAGTATCATACCGTACCATACCGAAACATACGATATAATACCCTACCACACTTTACTATACATTCCCATACCGTACTGTGTGATAAAATAACGTACCATAACGTATCAAACAATTCAGTACTAAATCATACCGTAATATATACTACCACACCTTACTATATAGTCACACTATATAGTCACACGGTACTATACGAAACAAAACCGTACCGTGTCATACCGTACAATACCGCTACCTTACCTTAACCCTTTCGGTACTAGCGTTCTGTCAGTTGAGACATTCCCACTATACGAAGCGCCGCTCCGAAAATACATAGCGCGTGGCCAATCCCTTTTTGGAGGAAGGAAGGAGGAAGTATACACCTCTTTAGGAGGTATGAAGATTTTTCTAAGCGTTAAATAAGAACAGTGCTTAATAAAACATTGTTTCTTCTAACAAGTGTCGTTTAATATTAAAAGTGTTAATATTGAAAGACATTTATATAAAATTCTATTAATTATATTAGTAACACTAGAACAATTACAATTTACAGATTTTTAGATATTTATATTCTTACAGACTATACGAATAAACGTTTATTATAATTAGTAAGAAACACAAATTGGATAATATATTAATATACGTATAACGGCTAGTAGTATAATTGGGTGTGATGTGTTCTAAAACAAGAATTCATACATAAACCGATATTACAATCTTTACATTCATATCTTGATTCCGATCTTTTGTCATTTTTATTACAAATTACATATCGTCGGTTTCGGTTCTTTCTTTTTGGTATATACAATGAGGGAAAATACCTCTCTGTTAACCTTATGGGATTTTCAGTGTCTCTCCTTTGATTTTTGATATAATCGTGATGATAGTTAACGAATATTTCCTTTAACCATTGCAATTGAAACTTTGCTATGGGTGTGGTTTCTTTCCTTTTGTGCTTATAAGGTCAATACGTGTTTCACACATAAATGTTAATTAGATGAAAAAAAAGTTTCCGGTACCATTTCAACGATTTACGCGTTGAATCAACAGTACTTATTGCCAAGTCTACTTTATCTACTATAGCCGTTGAATTTTTGTAATCCACAACACATACAGTCTTTTGCAGAATCTGTTTTCCTCCATATCTGGATATTGTCGTAAAATCTGCAATATACATAGTTGAAGTAATACAGACTTCTTTCTTCTCTATCCATTTCAAGACTACCAAATTTTTCGAAGAACGAAAAGACGCCTCTCCTTTTTTCAATTGATCAACAATCTTTGGCATTCGTTGTCGTCTTCTTCTTACAGTCCCGCATGCATTTGTACACTTGCTGTATAATAAGTTAAATAATGCTGAATTCGAATAAAAATTATCCATACAAAGTGTATGGCCCTTTCCTAAGTAAGGCTTCAAAAGTGCTAAAAATATTGCTCCCGATTTTCCTATTTCCTTGATTTCACTGACGGGAATTGTAGATGATCCAGTATAAACTATTATGTTTTGCACATATCCGGTTTTGCAATCGTAAAGAATAATAAATTTCTTTTGACGGAATATACTGCTTGACAGATAGGCGGTTTTTATATAAAAGTAAACTTTCGTCTATACAGAGTTCCTGATAAGGCTGAAATGGTGCATTGAATGATTTTCGCAGCATATCGATTATGTTTATTATTTTTGTTAAGCGATCACCAATGCGTCCAGGTTCGTACGAGAAATGCATCATCCGTAACAACAGAAAGTAACGGTCTCTGGTTATTATCTGGTTATTATAGTAACGCTCCGTAGAAAATGATCTGTGCTCCAGTACTCTTTTAGTGATAGTTTTTTGTTGCGTGTCATCAGTAACGACATGGCGAAGAAACAGTACAATTCGTGTAGCGTCGTTGCTTTGAGTGTTTTCACGTTGTTATTACTTTGTTGAGCCCAATAATAGTCACATATACAATTATTTCTACGAGCTCTTTAGATATAAATAATTGAAAGTAATCGATAATTTTGGATGATCTACGTATTTGTTAGCATTTCCCGAACTTTGGATGTAAATTGATGAACTTTGGTACAAAATTTTTCGTCCATGTTATCACAATTCATGTCATTGGATTTTTCAATCAATCTGTTTCCAATTCTGAACTGCTATATATTATGTTTGTTCTTCGTCCTTCAAACAGAATGAAATTATTATCGTTTTCGCAATTCTCGTCATATTCGGAGTCAGTAATCCGTTCTTAAATCGATTACCTCTTTTGTTTCCTGTAATAATTCTGAAAAGGGCCTACTATATTTTCGTGACGTAGTTTTCGTAATCGACTAATATGCGTGATTGACTAAGTCACGAAGTTTGTTTCTGGTAAGACTTGTTCGCGTTCAATGAATCGAACTGACAGGTAAGAATACTGTTGAACAACAATTAGAAAATAACTACAAAGACCTGTAGAGCGAATGATTTAATATCTGGGAGAGTGCTTTGTTTAAGGAGACCTTGAACCTGCAACGGTAGTAAGCCTTATAAAGTTAAACTTAAATTTTGCAATTTATGACGAAAAAAACTTATAGTGCGGGACAATTTATGGTGGGCACAGTATACCTAGGTGATGGCTGCGAGTATTTTGCTTCTATAAAAAGTTGTCCTTCGCTTCACAAGGTTATTACTACTGCAGTAAACAATTATGGCACGCGTGTATACAGACTGTCACATGGGCACCACGTATATCCAGCTCTCGTACAAACAGGTAAGACAGTTACCGGATAGAAAACGTACCAAACGGTACCATACATTACCATTACGTACCATACCGTATCATTCCGTACTATAAAGGAACATACGATAAAGTAACGTGCCATACGGCAACATAACATAATGTACAGTACTATAACGTAAAAAGCCGTATCATACTATACAATACCGAAACATATCACGCCATACTTTGCCATACCGTACCAAACGATACAGAAATGTTCCATACCGTACTATACCTTACCATACAGTAACATATGATACAATACACTACCCACGGTACTAAACCATACCGTACTATACCATACCATTTCATCCCGAAAGACACCGTACGATACGTTACAGTACCGTTCCGTACCTTACCACTCTGTACCATACCGAATTATACCTTACCATACGAAACAATACCGTACCATACCATGCCATATAGTATCATATTGTACCATACAATACAACACTGTACCATGCTGTAACATATCGTAGCCTACTGTGTACATTACCATACCGTACTACACGATACTATACCATACCGTACCATACTGTTGCACACCGTAGCAAACATTACGGTAGGGTACAATACAGTTATAACGTACCATGCCTTACCACACAATACCATACCGTAGGATAAGGTACAATAGCGTACCATCCGGTACAATTCCGTACCATACAGTACCATACCATACAGTACCGTACCATGAGGTACCATACTGCAACACACTGTATCATATCGATCCATACGATATAATATCGTACTGCAACGGAACATTCGATGCAGTAACGTATCATATCGTGCTATACAATAATGGCGTACCATACGATACAATACAATACCGTACATGCCGTACCATAATGTACCATACGTTACAACACCGTAATATACCGTAGCAAAGATTACCATACCCTACTGTAGCGTAACATACCGTAAGATACCGTACCTTACTGTTGTGTATCGTATCATACCGTACCTTACTGTTGCGTATCGTACCATACATTACAGTACGATATAATACAGTTCCATAAGGTACTATAGCGTTCGATAACGTATCATGCCTTAGCATACAGTACCATACCGTATGATAAGGTTCTCGAAATTCTTCTTTTATTACACTTTTGATACAAATTCCGTGTCTTCTTCCTTATTGTATAATTTTTCCGTATTTGTGCGTCTAATGTATCGTTGTTTCTTTCTTTTAAATGTTGCTTATAGTTTGTCTTTACCTCGTTCGTCGGGGCGTCGTCACTTTTCGTCAATGTTCCTGCGCTTCTTTGAGTTGGGCGGTTGCCTATCACATCATATGATGGGGACTCCTGGGTGCTGAGACGTCAGACGCTGTGGTGCACTACGTCCTTATGTTATCTATACGAGACCCAATGATCCGAAATTTCGGACGGTTCAGTCTTGGGCGTGTAGCTATTCTATTTACTTTCGCCTGAGAATCAGTCTACCTCTCCTTCAGAAACACTTGTTGACTATTCTGTTAGTTCTCTTTGAATTTTCTCTACATTGCCGCAAGACGGTGTGTGAGTACCGAATTTCTCTTAGAGCCGTTAAGGTTCCCCTTGTGCCGGGAAGCTGCTGACTCGAACGTACTTGTACTTTTATTGTATCTATTTGTCAGATCCGAATAATCGGTCTGTTCAAACTTGTCGATTTGTTTCAACAAGTTGACGTATATTCATTGCACGTTTTTGCGTCACGTCTCTACAATTGTGTACGGCGGTAGTAGATGTAAAACTGCAGAATCTTATTTGGTATGCCCGGCGCGCTTAGTCGCTTTATTCGGGTTTCGCCAAGCGCGTAGGTATACGTGCATTACCAGTTCCAGTTCTGTCTGGAAATTGAAATTGAATTTGTGTGATGATAATGCACAGTGGAGTGGCTACCTAAAAGGAATAGTGTCCTGAGGCTTTCGAATTGTTTTCTGCGCTTCAAAGCATGTTTATTTGGGAAACTTGTCTTTCGTCGGGTTTGGTGGTGGCACTTACGACTGAGAAATATATGAATATATAGACGAATGAATTTTTGGAAAATATCCCTGGTTGATCCTGCCAGTAGCCATATGTTTGTTTCAAATATTAAGCCAGTAGCCATATGTTTGTTTCAAATAAAAAGCTCATTAAATCTGTTTTTGGTCTTTCTCTAGATCGTACCCAAACTTACTTGGATAACTGTGGTAATTCTAGACATGATGCCTAATCTCCAGTAGGTTAATCTTCCTACCTCTTTTCAATTTTAAGAAACAAAAATGTTCTTGATATTATCAGCTAGTCCTCAGTAGGTTAATCTTTAGCAAATGTTCTTTGATTCTTTTCAATTCCGAGAAACCATAGTGTACATAATATTCTGATAAATTATTTACTTATCAATTGGTTAATATTCAGCAATTGTTTTCTATTCTTGGAAATTTCAAGAAATTTGTATGATTATAACATTATAATAAATGATTATCTGATCATCAATGGGTTAATATTTTACAATGGTACTTGAACTCTTCTCAATTCTTGGAGGTTTCAAGGAACCAAAGTGTTAATAATATTATGATATATCATCACCTTCAGTGATGGTCAGTAGGTTAATCTTCAGCAAATGTACTTTTTTCAATTCCAAGATACCAAAATGTTTTTGTAACACTGTGATAAATTATCATCTGGTAATCATAGTTTCATCTTCAACAACCATAATTGGATCACTTTAACTTTAAAAAATCAGTGTTCTTAACACTGTCATAAATGATCATGTAGTCATCAGTTGGTTAATTTCTAACAATTGTTCGTGGATTCTTGCGATTTCTTAGATCTTTTCAATTTCCAAGGTGTTTATAATTATCACCAACGGGATAACCTTTATAAACCGTACTTGGAATTTTTCTAACGTTTATGTTTGTCTCTCTGGCAATGAGAGTACAAGATACTTCCATACTTCCATACTTCCAAGATCATTCGAATTATTCCACGAATTTAAATCGATAATTTATTCCAATTTTCGAATTTAGATTATTTCAATTTGAAGAATCTACATTTTGCGATACGTTGTGGAAGAATTTTTGTAATTACAATTGAGGTCTCGTGGGTGGAGAAAATTCAGTTTATGAGTAAATCTATTTTTGCACATTATTGCACAAGATATACTGTAGCACGTGGGAAGTGTAGAGTAGGCACAGAAAAGCTAAAAGATTTGAATAATCACAATTTGTTCGTTTTCAATTTTATTACTTACATTTTATTATACTTTATTATATTCCTGATATTCTTCTATTTCTCAGATTTTCGCACATAGTACTAAAGAAAATTCCATTAATTATATCACTAAATAGAGCAATAAAAAGTTAAAAGAAAAAACGTGTTTGTAAAAGTTATGTTTGTTTGATATCACTCATTCATTCAGTGGCCATCCTATGGAATAAATTATTCCTCATGAAAATATAAGTTAACAGCTTGGAATGAAACTTATTCGTTCGAGGACGTCGAAGTTGCTTCGTTTTCGAGAAATTCGAATGTGAAACTTCGTCAAGTTACTTCTTTCAATTGAAAGTGGAAGAATTTTTAAAATTAGAATTGAATGGAGTATGGTAGGTTGAAAAGTTTTGGCAAACAAAATATTAGTCAGCCAACAAAATGAATTATTAATAATAATTTAATAATGAAATCTGTTCTCTGTATAGTTAACTATACAGGGTTTTGTAGTACGTGAGAAGCAATGGAGATCGGGGAATTATAAAAACGTGAGTTAACAGTGGAATAAAATGGAATATAAAAAAACGATGAAATGTGGAATGAAATTTCAGTTCATTCGAGGCTCCGTTTTCGAGAAAATTCAAAATTGAAAATTTGTCACCACTCAAAAAATTGCAATCTACGTGAGTCACCCTGTATTCGAATCGAACTTAATGACGCTTTAGCATCGTCGTCGATGCAAACATTATCAGTACTATCAGTTTTCATTAATTAACGACTATAAACCATGTTTGCCCGATAGCCCGCGCAGATTGAACCCAATATAGCCAATAATTGATCGTGTACAAAATGAGGCTGAGAAGAATACAAGTTGAAACGTGTATCGTCCGTAAAGTGCACGTTGCGTTAATTAATAGTATCGTCAAACTTGTCTCGTTTGAAGTTGCCATATATTTAAATATTCGTTTTCGTACGCACGTATCCAAGTATTCAATTAACAGAGAGCTGACAGATTATATTTCCCTCCTAATTACGTGCAGCGTGGACAATTTTTTTGAACGTACAAATAACAACGAAGACGGCGTCGGTTTAAGGTACGAAAGCTTATTAATACAATATACATGTGCATATTTGCGATATGCGATCATGCGCATTTATGAGAAAGAGCAGTTGCATGTAGAACACATTGAGGAAGAGGATAGAAAATAGATCAACTTGGTTATTACAAAGAAGTTCTAGGGTTTCAATACGAAGAAAATCAAAATAAATAATAATGGAGATATCTAAATTATAGCAACAAATTTTCAAACATATGCGTATTTTTAACAATATTCTCTCACGTGGTAAGGTCCGCTTTACAAAATTATTCCCCTGGGAAATAAAGTAAAGTGAATTAAAGTATGTACTCTGCTTGTGCATTGTTAATTAAAATAAAGAAATACTGTATTTGTGCGTTAGAAAACCAAAACTTTGATACCAGACACATTGCTTTAAAAATTTTGTAATACATCCCGTTTTGTGGCTCCGAACAGGTTCATGAAAACTAAAATTTCTGTCGATGGACAGTACGAAGAGTATTATAAAAATTCTAAAAATTCTAAAATATAAAAATATAAAAATTCTAAAAATTTTTCTTTTTATGAAGAAATCTTCGTCAGAACATACACAGAATTTTCAATATTTGCTTCCACGACGATACACGACATTAATGCTTTTCAACCAATGCTACAATTGGAAATCGCAAATTATTTTTTGAAACGTGCTTAACAGCGGCTTAAGTTGGCTATGAACGAAGAAGGAAAAAATTAAAGTAGCGGATGATTGTGTATTATTTTCTCAGTTGTTAAGATTCAAGCAAAGACAGCGGTAGTCATAAAGATACACAAATTAAAATAAATAATAGTTATTGCGGTTTCTTCTTATGTCAATAAGTAATATATTACGGATACACATAAATATTGTCCTTTTTTTTACTATACAAAATGTCATTCCGCTTAAATTATTTTTTTCAAGTCATTGTCACTGGATGGCAATATTCATTAAATTTGAAAAAAAAAACGATTAGAAAAATATTATTATTTAGTGTTTAACATGAAGCATATACGTCCTGCAGTGAACTTTCTGTTCAAGTAATTTGGAGTTTTCGTTGTAAAACGAAGAAATTTTTAAAAATTTGGCATTAAGTCTTCTATTAACATCTTAATATGTACTGTACGTACGCACATATGTACCGCGTTTACACTATCGTGAGGCATACGATCTTTTTTTCCGAATATCAGTTGATTTCGTCAAGGAGACGCTGTAAAATTTGTTATTAACATAACGTTAAACTAAATATTACTTATTAGTATTTAGTATTATTTTATGGTATTACATAATACTTATAATGAGTATTCTAAGTACAGTGTTACAAAATTTACATTATTTGATATTTATTATAATTTAGTACATAAACAAGAATACTAGAAATTTTTGGCAGAAATTGGTTTCGTTTCAAATTAATTTTGGCACTGTTGAAGAATCTTTTGTTAAAGCAATACTTTAAAATTAAATTTATCGTTTTGCTCTGTAACGCAACTCAAACCCTGGACACATATCTTGATGTAGGCTCCTATGGTCGAAAAAAAATCGTGTTAAAAAGAATAAAATTTCATACAGAAACGCGAAAGTGTCGAACATATCGGCTTCTATCACTATTTCCATAAATTGCGTTTGTAATGTTAAATAAATTCGTGGTAACGCGTTGAAAAATGGCGGAGGGCAGGAGCATTCGTTTCGCTTCCCGCGTGAATTGAAGTTTACGCCTAGCTAGAGAATCGTAAAGTCGTTAGTAAAGCGGCACTCGCGGAACATGTAAAACACTGTGCAAACGCGAGAAGGAAGAGTCAATATAAAGTCAACTAATTGTCAATGGAGTTTCAGGCCGAGTTTGGAACTTCGCCACACGCGTTTCATACTCGATACCTGTCTCCGGTGAATCAACCATTTTCCTATTTCTCCATCTTTCTTCGCGCTAGTTCAAGTACTTGCGGGTTTCCCCGGGTCCAGATTGACACGAATTTTCTTTCTGGACTCTTTACTAACTTTTTGGCAGCAACTGTCAACGTCTTATCTCCCTTTTCTTTTTTTTAAATTTACTTCTCTCCCTCCAGTATGTATTTGACTTTCGAATGAGCTTTGAACTGTTTGATTACATTTTATTAGACGCTCAAAAATGGAGGTTAGATTCACTATTCTTGGGTTTCATTTTATTCAATTTGTTTGTCTAGATCGGCAATAGTTAATTTATCTAAGAGACGGAATTTTAAATTCACGGGAAATTTCAGATTTCTAGCTCCAATATTCACGAAAGATCGAAACTGCTCCTTGAACAAATTATGAAAGTTTTCGTTCTTTTGTCCTCGCAATTTAAGAACGAGAATGAAACAAATATTGCCTGTGCTTTCACTAAACTAGGATATAAAAAATTGTGAACGAATTTCGTAGGAGTAACATTTTCAATTTTGGAAAAAGCGGAAGAAATTACAAGATACTTTCCTGCCATTTTTTGATTAGACGTAAAGTAGACGGTATTAAGAGATGTTTTATTCATTTCGAAAGTTACGATAGCTCAGACAGCGAGGTATTATTTACATACTAATTTCACTGATTTTTTGCTGAAATGAAAGATAAAGATTTTTGAAAAAGGAAGTACCGCAGGATTGTAATTTGGACCAATAAAAAAAGGAAATAACTAATTTCGTGTATGATATGCTTGGAACCAGTTGACTAGGCATAGAGTAGACAATATTTGTCCCGAAATGTTATGAAAATTTTTTGTAACAACAGAAATTATAATAACGACAAAAATTTAAACAAAAGCCTCCCACGGTAATAAGAAATGTACGGTAAAAATTTCGCAGTACGGTAAAAAGTTACAATACTTCAATTTCAGCAATTACAAAATTTTGAAAATCTTGAAATTTTAACAACTTCAAAAGGCACGAAATTTTTTAAATTCACGCCGAAATAATTTCTTCGGAAGAACGCAGAAAAAGAAGTCTTTTTTACCGAATTTTACAAGTCCCGTGTATGGTAATTTTTAAATCAGCGGTCCAAAGGGGGCCGACAAGTTGGAAAAAAGGGACCAACCGGTAGCTGAGAAAACTACGTTGGAGAACAGCGAACAACTTTCCTCATTAACTTGAACTCTCGTTTTTCAAACGCGGCAGAACGACATCCAACATCGTCACCGCCTAGATCGCGCAACGCTTCGAAATTTTAAGTCTATTCATACATGAGAGCACGTGAGTGCCAAGAGGCAGATCCACGAAATTCTGCGATACAGTTGTGAAAATCATTCATTGTACTCGCGGAGAGCTCATTGTCTTCCTTTCCGTCTCGTCGTCATGGGCACACAGTTCTTTCTATCGTGCGCTATTCGGTGAAAAATTTAGTCCATCCAGATTTAGAGTCACTGGCATGTCTACTGTAAATTTGAAGAAAGATCCTGTGAAATAAATGCAGTGGGAAGGAGATTTCATTGTGAATTTGAAAAATTTTTCCAGGAGATAAATTATCCTTATTTAGCTTGTCTTGGAATGTCTTCTGGAGAAACTCGGACTCGGTACTGTGAATGTGAAAGCTTCCAAAATGATCGGTTTCTTTTCATCTCTGACGAAGTTTTAATTCGATGATTTTTTCGAGATGCTACTAAACTTTTATAACTTCGCAAGAAAAGAGCAAGTTTCGAGGAGTTGTGACAAAACAGCAGACTTCGTTCTTCGAGATTGCGATGGACAAAATTACGAAAATAATATTTTTCAGTATCGGTTTTGCAAAATTTTAAAGAAAACGAATTTATTTCACTTGTTCAGTTTCGAAATGGTTTAAAAACATCTTGGAAGGAAATGAAACTATGGTACTGTAAAACCTTCATCCTTTAAAATAACCATAGATTTTTTTCTCGCGAAGTTATTGCAGTTCAAGGTTAGCTTTCATCCGATTAGAAGAGATTTTCTTAACGTGAGAATATTGGAAAATTGTTGAAAAATTCATGAGAACACAAATTTCGGGGAATTATTATAAAGGGGAGACTTTGATAATGAAGCCGTGTTAGATTTAATTTCGAAAAAAATCCGTGAACCATAAGGATGTCTGAATTTGTGAAATTTTCATGAAGAACAATACTTTACGTACTCCGTGGGACTCAAAATTTTGTGAAAACTTCTTTAGAAAGAAAGCTAAAGGAAATGCTTCAGTAATGTAAAAGTAGAAATTCTACACTTCAAACTGAACTCTGATATGTTGTTATAGGCTATTTTTTGCAAAGCTGTAGCAGCTTAAAGTGTCGATAATTTTTCTTCGAGGATATTTTTTCAAAAGAAAAAATTGATGATATTTGAAAATTTTGTCCAATTGAGGTCATGTAAAAGTATGAAGCTCCTATTTTAGTACGAAATTCGTTTCCGTCAAAGATATTACTTCTATTTAATCGTTATTGACCATTATTAACCATGAAAACAAATGAGTATACCTTCTTCTCTCAAAAATCTTGCAAGTTCAAACGTTTTTATGGAGAAATTTGAAATTAAAATTTCCAAAGGAGAAATTGAAATTTCTCTTGAAATTTGTTTTCCTTCGATAGTTTTCACGATTTGAAATACGAACAATTTTCCGTCACGCGTACGATACGTATATTTCTCCTCTGTGTTTCTCAATGGTAAATCATTTATTTCGTCACGTCGTCGCGAGATCGTTTCTCTCGTTCGTTATTACGTTTCGAAATTCACCTACACAACGTAAATAAGTATCGATAAAATTGAACTGCGAGATAACCAAAAGAATCGTATTTAATGCGCAGAATAAGCGGGTTTCATTCGCGTTCAGCCGATGTTAACATTGCATAATCGGATTATTTCAGTAGCAGCAGCGAAAATCCGAATCGGTTTTTCAAGAGGAGCGAATCCCATGGAAGTTTTTCACTCCAACGCGGACAAAAGTCGGTAATCGAGATTGGAATTCTCGTTTCATTTCATAGATGAAACATTTATTTTTCATTTTTTTTACGCTACGTTCGATAAGCAGTAAATTGTGTGTTTGTTATATTTACAGTGCATATATTGGTTTGTAAACGCGATTAGTTCGGTGTTTTGTGACAGGCAATTGTTTCTCTTTTGAGACCATTAAACGTAATATGCGTTCTATTATATCGTTCTGAATAACAGGTTCGTTGCTGTTTTTTGGGAAGATTACAAATTTTTTTACTTGGACTCCAGCTAATCGATGGTTTGAAAATGTTTGCAGTTTCCTCATACTCGGAAAAAGCCGGAATTCTATTAATTATCTGCTATTAAAGTGGAATTTTCTATTATAGTGAATTAGACCCATAATTTTCATTATTTTCGTTTTCCCGCGCGCAACTCTCCCTTTTTCACTCATACAATGAATTGAATTTTTATGTGACGATGGGTTTGTGACGCGCCCTCTGATCAGTGAAAAAAAGTGATAGAGGCCCAATACTTCCAAAAATTTCCCGAAAATGGCGATAGAGACTTGTATAAGAATGTGACCGAAAAAAAACAGAAAAGAAGAAAAAAAGTTAGTCAGAATTTAACCCTCAAATTTGCGTCTTCGATCTGTAGAGTTGAACCTGTTATAGTTAGCCGATACACTCAGGAGCCATTGTTACAGGAACCACTGTTTCGGGCGTTATTACACTTCGAGTAATTTTTTATGCGTGAATTTTGACTTTTGGACTTGAAATTAAATCGTTAAAGTATTTGTTTTACCAGCTTAAAGTATTTGTTTTACCAACAGAAAAGAAGAGTGAAAAGAACATAAAGAACAATAAAAAAAGAAATTGTTATATGAAGAAAAATATCAGTGACCTTAGATTGTCCTTGAAAGAAATACTCTTATTGGTTATTGGCTTTCCAATACCATTTCTGACTGTAGACGAAAAATATTTTTTGCATCGTTGCTTCAATTAGAAATGATATTTAGGGAGCCTTCTGCATTTATTCATTTGAAAAAGGAAAAACGTATTAGCGTCATGGTGCTGTGTCGGGGAATTAATAGCACGTGGGCCTGTGTGCCTATGTACGTATATGGCTGTGTTGTGTATGTGTACGTGCGTGCATTCTGCGTGAATTTCAGTCGCGGCAACGGCTCGGGGAAATTTATTCCTTTCAATTAAAATTCCCTAATTTGCGTGGAGATACACTCAGTATTTTCAGTCTGATAATAAAGTTCGCGCTTTTTAATCGATTTTTCTGCTAACGTTTTGCATTACGAAAGTGTGAAGTACGCGTTCGCAGCGTTTGCGCGTGCGATAGCAAATTATGCGACTCGCTAATGTCATTCAGCCGGTCAAATTGAGTGTAAATACGCCTTTCCTTTGTTTATTGCTGATTGAAATGGATCAAACGCCGACGGACAGGACATTTTTCTATTTTAAATTCGAACGTCCGAGAGGGAATTTCAAAAGATGTTGATTTATCACGGGGAAATCGTTTTAATGTTTTCTTTTGTTTTTTTTTTGTAAATAAAATTATACCGCTAGAAAAGTTTAGAGAGTCTATGACAGTAAATAGAAATCGTTTGTTTTTCCTTTTACATTTTTTTTTGAACAATGTTAAGGATACTTCAAACGGTGTCGAGGCGCTATGATTAAGAATTAGAGAGAGAGAGAGAGAAAATGTCATATGAAAGTATAGAGTTTGCAAGTGGTTTTTCATTTATTTCTGCCAAGAAATGTTGCCTCATGATATTCCTTTCAACATTCACGAGTTACATTATCCAAAATTAAAAAGCTTAACTAAGTGTTAGTTACTACAGTTTGTTAAATCACGTTGGAATGTTCTGAGTATTTATTGATCCTCAATTGAAAAAATTTCGAATTCGAATCTCATGGAACAACAATTTATACTACCTTTTTTTCTAATCGAAACCATAAATTCGTACCACAGGCGTAACTCGGTGTTACAGGACAAGGGGTTAAATGTGTGTGAGAGGTAGTGTTTATTGCTAACGGTTATTGTAATAATAACGCATGTTATCGTACGTTGTAATATTACGTATGCAGTTGGTATTAATACTGACGGATATCAGATAGTCGAACAAATTTGTAGCTTTGATACTTAATAAAACATATTTATTTAACACTCCTTCTTATTCATAGTTAATATAGTGCTGATATTATTGTTATTATATCAATTAATATAATGTAATATTATGCAATATAAATTTTAACATTTACTTATTTAATTGTAAAACATTCTGATACCGTATGCATTTTCAGATTCGTCAAAAAGAAAATAAGAGATCGCGTAAACATCCGCAGTTCGCTAATGAGGTACAACTATCAAGCTTGCGATACGTGGTGTAGATTATGAATCACATATTTCCTAGTAAAATTGTTAAAATTGCCAATGCTCGCGTTCGATAATTGGATAAAATTACTTTATTTCAAAATTGACATCAGGATATTCTGTTAATATTTGGGTGGGGGGGG
>NIPQ01058857.1:0-25729 GCA_002806875.1 Lepidotrigona ventralis hoosana | reverse complement strand
TAAAAACTGAAATGCATGCGTCTTCGTGTACCATTAAATTCATTGAGTCATTTTTATTACAAAATGAAAATATGCACTTTCCTGTCGTAACAGTTCATTTGATGATTCTGCATTCTGCCGACAACAGCAAATTAGCCTTGCTCTTCCTTGAAAATTGATGCGTCGAAGGTAGTCAATCATGTAGCTCGCTACTTTCTCGAGAATTCGTCACTGTAACGTGAAATTTGTAAATCACGAGGAAATATGAATCTAGCAAATTGATTCAGCGAAATGCTTTATTTGTGCATTATTTCCAAACATTTGAAACAATTTTTTACGAATGTTGAGCGACGCCTTCACACGAATTTACACAACAGTTTAAACGTGAACAATTTTCCATCGATGAAGATTAAGTGACCATTAATTTCACAGACTGGTGTATTAATCTGGAAGTTTAAGCACAGCCTGTTTATATAGAAGTGTCCAACTATTCTTTATTCGAAAAATAGAAATAAAAAAAAAAGAAATACTGGCTTCTTCAATTCTCTCGAAAGCACAAAAACGAAGAATACAATTCCTCTTGTAAGAGGAAACTTAAACTTTACTCGTAGCAAATATCCGCCGAGTCCCGGAACAAACAATCTGTAAAATAAAGTGCAAGCATCAAGTTTCCCATCGAAACGTCCATTGTCGTTCGCGAGTTTTGCGAATGGCCCTCTCAACGTCAAAATCAAGTTGAGATCGAACGCCGTTGGATGAAAAAGCGAGTTACCGAAGAAGAAGCTTAGCGAGGAAACTTGGCGGCTCGTGGCCGCGTGGAAAAATTCGATCGTCGCGTTTAAAGGTTCGATCGTTGGAGGATCTGTCTCCACAGGGGACAGAGAACGTCCAATAATCACGCTCGTTTTGTCATTCGCAAGCTGTCGCTCGATGGATTTTGCACGGTTGTCACGAAGACGTGACAACCGTGCGCGACGTCTTCCTTTTGCGTGAAGACAAACATCTTGGCCGAGGCCCAAGAAAACTGCTGACACATTTTCGCGGATAATGTAACTTCGGTTTGCATGGAATTGTCGCTAACGGAATGGCAAATTCGCGTATCAACGCTGAAGAGACGCCGGAAGAGCATTGGAGATGCGACCAGGTCCAATGTATATATGCGCTTACGAATTTGTGTCAAGTTCGATAACTAAGCTCTCGTTTCGAGAGTTTTGAATATTATTCGAAAGTGAAAATGTTATGCTATGCGTTCATTCAGTAAATTTATTTATCAGAGGACCACTCTGTGCTTCAATGATCGTGTTCATTTCACATGAATGCATTCGTTTAGACGAGTAATAAATCAATAGATCCATGTATAATGAAATACATTTATTTTACACAAGCTGCTTTCGAATGTCTGGAATGTGTAGTTTTAGGGTATTTTTGGAACTAGAAAAAAGTCCCATGAGTTTCGGTGGTGACAAGCAAATTATAATGTACATACATGTATATTTATAAGTGTAAGTAAAAATTTGCTACGTATCGTCTCGAAACGAGATTTATTCCTCTTCAATTCTCACACATGCACGTCATACCTATATATGAAAAAATAATAGTGATAAATATCGCCTGGCATCACATAAAATGAGTCTTGTTTAGATAGATATATATCTATGTATTTGTTTGATTAGAGTGTTCAATAATTTCTAGTGCTGCTATGTATTCCTGACAAACGGAGAAATAAATGGCCTAAATGACTAATATTATATACGATCGAGTTCAAAATCTGGGGGTAAATGTCAAAAGAAGAAATTGTTGTGTATATGTGGCGAAAAATTATGACCGAGACACGTATTTTCAACATCTCACGTTGCATGAGTTCTGTTTTTCGAAAGCAATTCTCTAATTTGTTTTTTAATTTTGACAGGTGAGATCACTTATATATATAATCGAGTATAATAGGAGATGCATAAAAAAAATTTCTATATATATATTTTTTCCATTTAAAAAAGAATTGATAGCTTTAAAGAATTTCCCCTATTTTCGCATAAAATAGTGCAACTTTGTCCTATGTAAATTTATGAATGACAACTTTTCTACACAACTTTTGAAATCATTTAACATCTGCTCTAAAATATAATCACGACAGTTGAGTGTTCATTGTCAAAGAAATTTCAAAATGTAGAATTATATCAAATATTAAGTATTAATAGATCTATCGAGTGGCAGAATCTAGTTTTTGTATTTGGATACGGTAAAGTGGACGACGAGATACGTGGGGAACAATGTCGCGACAATTTAATAGATATTTCTCCGTGACGAATAGGAAATGAATTTGAAATTGATTTCCATTGCGTATTTCGTTGGGAATACGGGCGTGCAACACGCTCCGAGCGGAACTTCCGTACCCATTGTTTTTTTTTTTTTTTTTTTTTTTTTTACGCTTTTCACCTCGATGGGCGAAACGTAAAATTTCTCAATCGTGTAAACACCAACTCTCAAACAATATATTTGCAACGCGCCATTCGATCAATCTGTAAAAACTTTTCTGCAGCGTCGCTGGTAGTGTCATTGCAAATAATAAAAATGGCCCACTCTCACGTACAGCAAATACGTGTTGGAAATGAAATTAAAAAGTTGATCGCCGCGTTGAAAATATTTAGCAAGTTTAGTTTAGTTTCGAATTACACGGATTATAGGTACAGTGGCGCGCGAAAGTATTCGAACATTTAGCATGGAATTTTGCGTGCGTGTTATTTGAAATATTTCATTAATGCTGTAATCATCGTATTGGTGAAATTGATAAAATTATGATTATGAAATTATATTGACGAAATTTGAAACCAATCCCGAAGTGTATCTGAATGACACAAGCATGTGTTTAATAAAAAATTAATTTAATAAAAAACAGCATGAGTAATCAGCTCAAGCATATAATAGATGTAGAACAGTAAAACTTGTTGATATAATAAATAATTAATTTAAATATCTTTTTAACATCTGTGAAGCGTATAATTGTATAATTTCTGTATATATTTCTAGATTTGGTTCTATATCGATATTATGATAATTGAGTAATAAAATATCGAAATATCTCACGTAACTTAAAATATATTTTTAAAGATTTCTACAGATATTCGAGTACCTTTCGCCTCTAAATTTTTATATACAAACATACAAACATGAGAAACTCAAGTTTTATTTGTACACATTGCCAATTAAGTCTCAACAATTCCATGCAGCATGTGCATGAAAAAAAATCTTCCAGAGTGAAAATAAATTGTACGAGTAATTTCGTGGGCCATTTGTACTTCGTGCTACATTCATGGAACAACGGCGGTTCATTCTGCGAAAAATTCTCCTTCGATTGTCGCTCGACGCGGACGCATAAAGCGACAGCCACGACTGTTTGAAACAAAACCCGTCGAAACAAAACCACCAGCGAAACGTATTGACTGCGATCGAGGGGCCAGAGGACGCGATATTGCGTCGCGTGACAAAGATTGCTTCTTTCTCAGAGGAATGCGCCGCGCATAAATCACGATTCAACGAGGAAATGCGAGCATTGAGTTGGCGATACGTTGTCTACCCCCTCCCCTCCCCTTCCTCCCGCGAAAAAGGATCGTCGACAAGCCGCCGTTGGCGAAAAAACGAACAGGAAATGGCGCGTATCGCGCGGCGAATCGCTCGCTCTTCTCGTTTTTCCACGCAATCAAACCACGTTCCAGATTCAACGACACACAGGCTTTGCCTTTCTTTCGGCTATCAAGTATTCGCAGTTGCTTTCTTTTTATCACTTTTCTGCATTTTTTTTCCTTTGTTTCTTCTCTCTCTCTCTCTCTCTATCTCTCTTTTTAAACACTCCATCTGTCGTTCCATCTGTTTGCTCCCGTTGCTCTTTCGAACGTTTGATTCCCCACGGATTTTCGTTATACTCGCAGCCATTGTCGGTGATATTGAATTGATGTCTTTCGGATTTTGCTTGCCGGTGGTTGGTGATTTTCATGCATTTGTAGAAAAATGGAAGGCGCAAAAATGCATCGAACGCGCACATTTGGTTGGATAATAATAACTTCGTTCGCAGACGTATTCTTAAAATAGTACGTGAAGTGTAATTACTTTTTATACGAAATCAATCGACCAGTCAAGGAGTAATTTGTTTTTTTTTCGGAAATGAATATTTCTAACGCTATTTTTATATTCTTTAGATAACTTTCGTGACTTTTTTATTCAAATCAAATGTGCAGAAATATATGAAATATTTGAAACATCCAAAATATCCACAGCAATATCAATGAATTAATAAATGACATTGTTTTTAAATTATTGAAGAATTTTAAATTAATTCGAAAAAAATTTTAAAATTCTAAATCAATTCGTGAAATTTTGAAGTTTTAAATTCACTCGTAAACCTTCGTCCCTTTGCCGAATTTTTTAGTCTTTACACTTGGCCATAAAAATATTCAAACATTTATATTTACGTGAAAAATGTAAATCGTACGTGACGTTTTGTAATCGCACGAAACGTTTTGAATATTCACAGAAATACGTGGTCCACTCATTACAATATTAATGCAAAAATTCCAGATTTCTTTGTGTAATGCACACAATATACTGACAAAAGTACATTTAATAAAATTAATTCAATCGCGAAAGAAAATTGCTAATTTAACCAAAAGCGTGAGGTCAACGAATTAACGAATATTTAATTATTGCATTGCTGTTCATTATTTTTAACAAGCGAGAATAATGTTTCCTACAATACTTGATACGTAAACCAATATTCGACGAACATTCTATAATTTTAATTATTTATTAGTACTTTCGTAATATCCTCGAGGATATAAATTTGCGTAAAGGTCCCCAATCCATTAATCACACGTCAAAGTGTGCAGAATTTACTTACTACTTTTTCTACCTTCACGTTCCAAATTTTGCACTACAAACTCGGACCACTCATCATCAAGAACTCACGATAGAGCTGGCAAATTTTTATAATAATAAGCTCGAATATCAACTGGCTTTGACTCGTCACACGTTTAATTTATATACGTCGTGAAAGGGGAGAGATACGTTTCGAAGAAGGAACGACGCTGCTAATGAAATGGTTGTCGAACGTTTCCTCTTCAATCGCTAGAATTCACCACGATATTTCGGTGACTAGCCACACCGTCAATAGGGTGTGTGGAATGAAAGCTCGAGGAATCTGAGAACGAGCGCGAGTGCATCCACGTCGCAAAACACGCGAATCGAGGTTTTAAGAAATCCTCTTAATTTCACGTGAAAATGTTATCTGAAGAGGGAAGCTTGATTGGTCGAGGCACGCGATAAACGGCGTGGCCAGGAGGCTTGACGTGGCTGCTTTTATCGGCAGATGTAGAAACGATCTCGGGGAATGAACAGCACCGGCTGATTCGAAATCGACCGTGACAAATAATGGTGCGGCAGATAATGCTGGTATTTATGAAAGCGCGATACCCGCCGGCCCGAAATACCTCCAACATTGGCGATACGTCCCCATTTCTTTTTTTATCTTGTAAATAATGAACAGCTATATCATATTTGTTTGAACAGCTTCTGCGCCAATAAATCGACGATTAAATACCCGTTAGTTCGCCGTTTGTATCTTTAGCCTTCGTGACATTTGCAATTCATTGTCAACTGTATTAAATGTAGATACAAATTTCGAGACTGTGTTCAACAATCTCGTGTAATGAGTATTTTCGAGAATATTCAAAGTATTTCGTGTATCACGCGTGATGCCTGCTACATTCTGTTTGGATGAAACTCGGCACGTTTTAGATTATGTTCGTTTGAAAATATTCCACAAATACGAAAAACTTGAGAATCATTGTTTTACTTTGACATTTAATTGTCACGGTGTGTAGTAGCTTGACAGAATATGGTCAAACTGTTCATTCAAATCGTCTGAATTTAGATAATTTGTTTCATTTAATTTTAAGGGCTAAGTATTATTATATCATCAGTTTTTATGGTGCTTTGCTGTTTCATTCTATCTCTTTATACTTCTCTCCCTCGAAATCAGTGAATTTTGGTATAAAGGAATGAACGATGAATATTTTGTTATTTTTCTTCCTTTTTTTTTCTTTGGAAGTAAACGTCACGTCTTCAACGAACACTAATCTTTCTGTGGTTGAAGCGCGAATTGGAAATGCACAGGAATAGTAAAAGAGTTCTATGTTTTCTATTTTCGCGCGTAACACTATACATTTCGTTCGTAAAACTACACATTCGACATATTGAAACTTTATGCTCTGCGGTTTACGATGTAACGTAGGAAGCGGTGTCGTGTGGTCGATAAAATGGGTTGAATGGGTGAAATAAATCAACTACATCACTAAAAGGACTCGGATCATAATGGTTCCTAATGTTTTCTTTTTTCTTTTTTAATTATCTCTTTCGTTTTTTTCTTTCATACAAAATTTTATTATTTGCGTTTGGAAGAAGGTACGAAGATCTAACCCTCGTTCCTTTTGTGTACATTTCTCACATTCTTCTTATAAAATATGTATGATCACAATGTGAAATTAAATATCTATAATTGGTAATAAATTATATGAATAGAAATTTAGTCTATGTACTGTTGATAAAAAAATTTGTCAATCGAATTATCAACATTTACATTATCAAATTTTCAAACTGTACTATCAAATTCATGGATTTTAAAGATTTTAAAGATTTGATATTTTTCCATCATTATGTCTTCCACCTAGATTATACAACTTCATGAAATTTCAAGCTGATATTTATAATATTAGAATATAAATTGTTTGTAAAATTTCCATTCATAATTCATCTAACTATAATTCATCCTATTTGGGTATTCTGACGATTATAGTCAGCTGACGCGACAAACACAATTGTTAGTAAATTAAAACATTTCGTTATCATGAGATAAATATTAATTACTTAGTATTACAAGTGTTAGTCATTTTAAAATATTCTGCATAAATTTTGCTCACAAAGAATTGAGTATAAGAAATTAATACCTAAATGAAATGTAGAAGGCACCCTGGTTGTCCACGGAAGTGCTAAGAGGTTAATTCGCTTTAAATTCCTCGAGTCTATACCTCATCCCTTAAAAGTAGCTGGAAAACAGATAGTGTTTTAGATTTCGTCGCATCTGGCTCGATGCGGTTTCACATTGCAAATTTACGTACGACGAGGCCACCACTTCCTTCTTATTCCGCCATTAGTAGGGTCGTTAATTAAGTTGGCAAAAAACGAGTAACGACGGCGGCTGCGAACCGCCGAAAGAAGCGGATACCAGCGGTGTTAGGTCGGCCGGAAACGCGGTTCGCAGCTCATCGACCTTTTTCTTCGTCTCTTTTTTCCTACTTTCCTTTTCATACTTCCGTAACTTCTAATCGCGCGCTTCGATCGAAAGGAATTGCCACTGAAACACCTCGTTCTCGTAAATGTTCGATCTTCGATTTCACGAAATTTAATAGAGAGGGCCGTGTCATTAACGTCTGATAATTCGAAATCTCAGAATCTCAAAAGACCATCACTGAGTTAAAACGTCTAAAATATATTATAACAAGCCACAACTGCATCACGGATTTTCTTTACAAAGAAATTCAAATTAATTAAAGATTTGTTCATCTGATCTACAAAACAAAACAAAAAAAATATTCTGCTTTAGATGTTTCGTCTATTTTAAATACTATGCATCTTAAATGAAAATTCGTTTCATCTACTAGAATTTTGGGTACTTTATATATACTCCGCGTAAAATATTCTTCGCCTATCTTTCCCTTAAATTGCCCAACGTACATGTAAACACACGTAAAATTCGTGAAAATACAAAGGGAGAGCCCAAGGAATCTGTAGACGCAAGCAAGTCGACGCCCGTTTTCTTCGCCTGGCCAGACGAAGCGCAGAGAGCACCGCCATAGAGATAAATCACTGTGGCGATCTGGGACGGTCAACAGAGCCAGACGATATTACTATGGTGCCTCGACGAGACCGTGATTCATAGAGTAAACGTTCTCAGGCTACAATTACCGGGTATCAGGATGAATTTTCGATGTTATCCTCTTGTCATCGAGGAACGGAGGAACGAACGTCGCTGTCGACCGCGTGGCTTGTTAAATCCGCGTGGACTCGAACCGAGACCGTACATCATCCCTTACAACTTAACTAGGTTAACACGAGTTCGTAGCTACGAAGTTGCACCGATTCAGGCGCATCGTGCATTAAATGAGACCCGAGCCCAGTCATAGCACTGTCATTACGCTGATGTCGATTTTCTACCGATGTTCGAGTTGTTACTATTTATGATAACGTGGATTACGAGCTCCTAAGCAAAAACGAATAATGTTGATTATCGCGGCTACTTAGAGTTTAGGCCATATTGCCTTGGTCCGTTTTACCGTTAGATGTTACTAGTTTTATTTTATTGATAAGAATAAGATCGTGGGACGACGTACGTGAATTTTTATGCACTTGGAGGGAAATTGAAAGGTGTAAAATTAATTTTCCACTGTTCATTCTATCAATTATGTGATTTATGTATATAAATTGCAATTATATTATAATCAAAATGACTGGAGCAATATGTTCAGAGTAAAAACAGTTGCAGTTGGATGAATTTTTTAATTTCATTAAATTGAATTTCACTTACAGTATATACAAAGCTACAGTGTATTTTAGCATATTGTTCAAGTAATTAGTCCAACTAAAAAACTGCAGAAATCAGAAACTGAGGAAGTCGTATCGATCCTTGCTCCGATCCTTGCTCCGATCATCCCTACATTTCCAACATTCTACGTTCATTAATTTGAAAAATCGATCAGATGAAAAAGAAAGTTATACATTCAGTAGGTCAAAAGGGAAACGTTAGCTCTGTCGAGCTGCAGTGATTTCACGGCCCGGCGAGATTCAACTTAGCTTCCGCGAAATTCGAAACTGACCACAGGAATATCGATTTCCACCCACGGATGCAGTAGTTTCCAGCTTAGCATTATCGAAACCGACGTAACCTTGCAACGAAGGCGTAGTCGCCGACACGCCCGAGTGATTCCTCCGCTCTGTCCGCCATTATGGTCCTCATCGTAACGCGCACCGATCGTCGCGAGCTGGTATTTGCGTAATCGACTGCGACCGAGGGTGTTCGTGTTTTATCGAACCGTTTCTGCTACGATGAATCGGACATGTTCACATCCAGGTGCTTGCTGTTACAGCAGAACTCCGTCGTACATGAGGAAAACAAATAGTTTACACGGAGTGTCCCTTGCTTTCCCGGCAAAATTGCGGAAGCATAATCTGTGCAAGTGCAAATAGAGAAGAAAATGCTCCATGAGGTTTGTTTGTGTATGAAAAAATTACTCATTTATGTGTATATGAAAAAATTACTTGCTTCAAATAATTGATAGTTGAAGAGTCAGCAATATTTGATTTTTCTCTATAAAACTGGAAATGATTAGATAATTAAGCGATGTTTCATAAAAGATTCTTTCACTGTATCAATTTCGCCTCAGTTCATTCTACATATTTAAACGGAGAAAGATAATCATTCTAGGGCAGATGATCATCAATTCTTGATGATATCTATCTACGTTGTTGCTAGGGTTAGTCAGTTTCATTTGAACGCAGGAAGAAAGTGAAAGCGGCTGGTTCTTGCATCGATGCAGATCAATTAGAGCCAATTTGTATGATGTATCACTGCAACGATGGCGTTTGATAAATCGTAGCACGAGTTCCAAGATCAAGTTTCGCGGAAGACAGTCTAAGGTTTTGTCCAACCATGAAATCGTACGCCCGGCATCTAGTAGAACCGCAAATTCGTTACGCAATTGAGGAAAAATAGCGAAACAAGAGTACAATAGGTTTCTCGCTTGTGGAGGAAACGATATAATTAGTCAATCAACTCGGTAATACGAACGTTGCTCTCAAAATAAATTTATTAAAAATGCCAGTGATTGAAATTAAACATTGGCCGAAAAAAAACGTCGCACTTCGACAGGAAGAAATTGGACGTTTTATATGGAAAACGTTTTATATTGAATTTAATTACTCATTTAATTATCCGTTGCTCCATATCGTATTTATATTGAATCAATCAATTTTTATTTTATTATTACTAAACCATGCTTCAAAGTTTATCTACAATTGTCGATAATTAATTTATTATTACATATCTATAAAAGAATAGACGTGTATTGAAATTACGCGATGTAGGAATTTCCATCAAACTTTTTCCATCGGCCTCTTTTATCATAAGCCGAATCACCCAAATTTCTCATATATTCTGCAGCTTATATTTTTAGTATGTTCCCTGCTCTTCCATTTCACTCATGCTTGTGCACTATTTTCTCATTCTTCTTATGATACCCTAGATGGACAGTATAATATGCATGAGTGGGCGCATTTGAACGAGATGGATGTATGATAGACAAATCGCCTCCGAGCGACAAAGAAATCTCGTTGCTTTTCTAAATTAAAAACGAAGGAGAAGAATTTAAATTAAAAGATGTCAAAGGGCGGAGTTTACAGCATTCTTTATTTTTTGAACGAAACAAACTTCTTTATAAAAGTACAATCTTTATTTTTAACTATAATTAAGTAATGTCCCGGTAACACGAGACAATTTTCCTTCGCGAAATCGTTTATCGAAACTCGGATTTCAAGAGCTGGAAAACTTATTTCGGTTGAAAATTTATATCTCGGCTGTCTGTTAGAGAAACCTGTTTCGCGTTGTACTGGAGAAATGGATCATTACGACGTTATGTAACGCGCAGTCTGCGCGCTTGCTATCGTTTCTAATGGCCTTTGAGGCTTGAACGTTAGATCAACGTTCGATCGATTCTAACAAACTCGATCAGAATTCAGAACGTCTTGTTAAATAACACATTTTACGTACGATGTTCATTTTTATAAATTTTCTTTAGAATGATCTAAAAAAAAAAATTATTATATTTTTAGAAAAGTTCGAAGTTACTGAATATAAATTTTATAATTTTATAGTTTTTTAATTTTCAATAATTATATTTGATGGTTTATGTTTTTTCTTTAGAGGAACTACAAAAGATTTTTTCGAAGTAAATATTATTTTAGTACTATAGAAATTGTTGCATGAAACAAATTATCATTGACGAAATGACCATAAATTCAAAAATCCAAAATTTTACAAGATTAAAACATTATGGTAATATTTAGCTTCATCCACTTCAATGTATTAAATACATTTTAAAATAATATTTTATGTAATCTTATACATTTAACATTATTTTATATATAATGAGGATATAATAGTATAAATAAAACAGAAATTTTTTAATTAAAAAAGCAAATAAAATTCACAGTTGTTTCGATATTTTTATTAAATTTTTTTTTTTAAATATTGAAACCATATCTCTATTCTAATATATATTTGCAATTATCTTATTCTACCTTATTTGTAAGGTTTATTTTACTTACAGATGTGGAGAAAGTAAAAAATGAATTTCTAATATTATAATTAAATGTATTAATAAACATTACTGAATAACTACCCTTGTTTTAAGTGTTTTTTCTTTTCATTTTATGCAGATGGCCCAAAATTACCATAAAGGCTTTCAGTGTCATTTTAAACGAAGCTCGAACTCGAAGATTAATATCATCTAACATTATCCATTTAATAAAATTATGAATTATCTTTGCCTTTAAAATTTCGATGTACTCTGGGCAAATTACAACGTCATACGTGTATACTTATATACAAACATTATAGAGAAGTATCTTTCAATCTAATATTTGATTACGTCGTAGACCGTAGCAAGTTTCAATATTACCCCGAGGGAAAAAGAGGAAACGAAATCTGAATAGCTGAATCGCTGCCAGTCTTCTGGCGAATCGAAAACTCGATAGTCCATCCGACAAAATTCCATCGACTACAATATTGCACATTCCAAAAGGCGGATTTTCGACAAAAAAGAGTCGATCGCAATTTCCCTATCTGGACATCATCATGTACGGAAAAGCTTGATTAGCCTAGAAAATTCCTATCCGTATATACATGTAATATATTTTGATATTCTGTTCCTTGTTACGAAGAATGTTCTTCGTACGTCAGAACTACTTCGTACGATGGAATTTTTATTATCCAAAATAAACATAACTGGTGAAGAAATTCAATTTCCTGGAACTGGAGTTTCTAGATGAAATATGGAATACGATGATGAATTTTCTGTTATATCTACAATGTTAAAAATATCGAGAGAATCTCATCTTACAAAAGTGAATTTGTTCTATGATATGAAGAAAAAACACATTGCAAGGTCTGAGTGGAAAAGGGAATAATAAGAAAATGATGAGCAAATAACCAATATATTATACAACGAATAACAAATATGCAGTAATGGTCGAAATTCCAAGAACCCGAGAATATTTTAAAATGTTCAGAAGATATAGAAAGATATAAAACAAAACATTTGCGATAAATAATAAAATTTCGCAAGAATTCAATTTCCCAGAATTTCATAAATTATTGCATCGATTTAGTTGAAAGATCGAACACTTCAAAATCTATTTTCTTCAAATATTGCAGCAAACGCTCAGTATTTAGCGAGCACGAAAAATATCAATTGTTTCTTTTTACAGAAATCGACTACATGAACCAGAGATACGAAATAAAACTTTTATGGAAAAAAAAATTTCGAAAACCACATATGCATGTATGTATGTATATATATGCATCGTTGCAAAATCGAAATGGAAAATGAACGGAAGCCAAGAGATTATCAACAAAATGCTTGGAATTTCCTTGTCACACTCGCAATGATAAAAAGGGCAGAATTCAAAGGAGACAGTATGACTCGACTCGAAAAAAAGATTGGAAGTGAAATGTTGCATTAATACTAAACGCTGCACATGTTATATTTCCTGTCATTTGCAACTCGTCAAAGATTTCTATATTTTGATATAATCAACGACTGAACAAGCAGTGACATAAAAATTGTAATTGTTTTAACCAGCGCATTTAATGTGTATTCACGAAAGTATTCGAACATCGCAATCTTTATGTCAATGTCAACACACGTTGAATTTCATCAGATACGATTGTTATGATTGTATTGAAGGAATTTGAAATCGATTTGAAAGTGTACGTAAAAATTACAAGATATTATGTTCGATGTGCTTGAAATTAAATATTTCGTATTTTCATATTTATTTCAAACACAATCGTGATGGTCAGTTCTCACTGTGACAGCGAATGTTCATTAATGTCAGTTAATGAAGATTCAGTCGAAATTGACTGTAACGTTAATAAAAATGTATAACGCACGCGACATGTTGGCAAAAAGTTTCTCAGAACGTATAATGTCGAATAATGTCGCGAGCAATTGTACCTCGAGCGTGTATTCTACGGGCATAATTCTTCTTCAATGGTTGCGAGAGTTTCGCGATACAGAATACGCTTTCCACGGAACGCGACCGGTTCCGCTTCTTATTAAGACATTTCGAAATTCATAGGCCGTAATCACGGGGCCGGTGGAAGCGTGTCGTTCGGACGAACTCGAAACGAGGAAGGAATTGGAACGTTTCGGCGGTGTACGCGAAACGATCTCTCCGCGTCGTGCAAAAAGACAGACAGAGAGAAAGAGAGAGGGAGGGAGAGGGAGAGAGAGAAGGATTTCGACAGTGTTAGACGGACTTTAAACTAAAAGGCAGTGAAAGTGTTCCTGTGGAGCATGACGGGAGTAATGACACTCACACGAAGGCGAAGCCGATGCATTTCTACCAGGCTGGCGTCGGTGTGAGGCCACGACCATTGCGATCGCGACTCCGTGGCCATCGAATCGTTATCGACGACGACGATGAGAAACCTCGCCACCCGAGAAAAACCGCGCTGCCGTCATTTTCTTGGTCGAAAATTTGGCTCTTCCGACGGACAGCCAGGGCAAATCGATCGCAATATTGAAGAGCTGTTCAACGATGTGCGAATTTTTTGACGAGAGATTCGAGAGAATGGTGGACAAAAGTCGTTGCACACTCGACGAAAAGTCATCGTTATTTCAAATTTTGTTGTAACTTCGTGAACGGTAAGTTTCGTGATGAGTTCAGTCATGAGAAAGACCTTACTTGTTGTTGAAATTACATTTCTAATTATTATTTATTACTGAAATTTCCATCAATGATAGAAAATAATTTTTATTTTAAACTGATCAATTTACTGATTGACTTTAAATAGCAAGTTATAAGCAATAATTAAATCAGCATAATTTTGAATAATAAAATAAAGTATATATAATATAAATGTAGTAAATTATTGTAGCATAAATATTAAGAAAGTAATAATACAGTACATTATATATATTAATACCAATATACTACATTATATTATATTATATGTTATATTATATGAAGTATATTATAAATGTATGATATAAATATAATTGTACAACTATATAATTTAATATTATATTACATTTTTACATTATATGTTACATTTATAAATTATATAATTATATAATTGCATGTAACAAATATTAACAAGCAATAAAAAAAATATGCCCAACTTCGAATGATCAGTGTCCGTGCTGCACATTTGTCAAACGTGCGATCCGAGTCCGCGTTTTCCTGAACGAATCAGAAAATTCGATCGCCAGCGTTCGAGCAGCAGTGAGCAAAGAACGAGGAACGTTCGATCTAATTTTTGAACGGCGTTTCTTACAAGGATCGAAACGAACGGCCGATCGTAACGCGGAAAAAGGTGTAGACATAGGAGAGGTCCGGTTTTATTACGGGAACTTGACGCGAAACACGACCCACACACGCGTGCAGACACACACGTGCATGCCACGTGATTAACATTCGATAAAGAAATTCTCCCGATGAAATTCCGTGGAAAATCGCGGAGCTATCAACAAGCCAGCCTCGTCGACAAAACCTTTTCAACAATTTCTCCCGGTTATTTCATTGGTTAATGAATAAATAACGAAAATCATGCAAGCAGGAAATTATACTGTGGGAAGAATGGAGAGAGATGCTGCGTATGTTTATAGTTTAATTTACAACTTGAAACGACGAAAATGAAAAATGTGCTATAGGATGAGAATTATTTTTTTTTCAGATTAAAATGTTTCTAGTTACGAGTAACGATCATAAACGACCGAGAAATTTCTCCGTTGCCGATAACCGTTATTGACGAGGGAAATTTATCTCGATTGCTCATAGCAGTTATCTATCTGTGAGCGAAATTTATTTTGCTTCCCTTTCTTCGTCAAACCTTCGTGGAATTCACGTCAGAAATTTTGGTACGATTGCAGAGAATTATTTGTGGTCAAGTATTAAATATAACTGCAGTAATATTAACACACTATAATAAGATTAATAATGTAATTGTAAATACATAGTGTCAAAGATAGCCTTTATGAGCATCATAAAAATTATTATAAGATGATTCTATTAATATTATTAATATTATTAATACAAAATATTACCATATATTTGAATAATTGGTAATTTAAATATTTTTATAATATCATAGCTACTGAACACATATCTATGTATCAAATCTTGTAATTTATATACACATATATATATATATTTCGATATTATTTTATATATCCTTAGATTTATTTATTTTATTCATATTAATCGTGTTTCATTACATATGTGTGTGTACATGTATATATGTATAATAAATTTACAAAAATTGCTTTCATAACAAACATAATATTCGCAAGAACATTCTGCAAATGTTCGAACACTTTCGCAACGAAAGAGCTAAGGAAACAAAAGTAAGACATTTACAAGAGCATCGTCAGTGACAAAGAGATTAATTGTAAGAAGATGAAATTCAATTCTACGAAACGAAATTTATTGGAAAATTCAACGTGGCTTTGTGTACTTGACGCTGTTGCACGAAGTTTGCCGGGCAATTGGAACCAATAATTTATTTATATAGGATACATTTGTTGGACAATTCTCCCTGTTGCGCTTCTACGTTATTATTGTACCACGTAAAATGAGAATATTCGCGTTTCATTCTTCGATCTACGTACGTTCCTGCAGATTGTGCGACAGAATACGGCCATAATGGCACGCGATGAAACTCGCGGCGATGTTCTTCTGTGACAACGTTACGCGTTTCACAGCTGTAAATTTTGCGTTTCAATTTACCTCGCTTGTGTCAGTGGATCTGCTTAGCGGGATAAAATGCGTTCGCCAGCGCGAACGAAACAGCTGACATAATAACAAGAGAACGGCGGGGGTTTCGCAATTAACGTTCAACCTGCCATATCTGTTTGCGCACATATTAAACGTTCTCGACGATTCTCAATATTGTTGCTGTTGTACGGCACGGTCAAACATCATATCACCGTTTCATGCGAATCTTACAAATTTCATCGATGTGAAACACACTGCGCTCGATCGAACTATCGCTTCGTAGCTTTCATTGTCCGTTAATTTCCGGCAATTATAAATAGGGGAATGAAATAAAAAAACAGCGAAAGGTACGTACGTATATAGTATGGTCAACAATTTCGATGTTTTCTCGTTGTTTAATCTTTTTGCGGGAAACGTGGCGTACAGTTTGAATAAAATGGAAACGTAAAAAAATTTCGCTGGAAAGTATAACATGTATTAAACAGAACGTATGTTACACTGGCAAAAACAATTCATTTATTTCGTTTTGCGATACGAAAGAAGCATGTACCGTCGATATTTCCAACAATTTCGCACAATAACTTCTCGTTGTTTCATCCCTTCACGAGTATATAATCCACGTTTAAATTCTACGAAATGAAAATGTAAAAATTTTACTGAAGAGTATGTTAAGTGAAAAATACGTTATTTTAGTAGAATAAATTTATTTGTAATCTCTTTTATAAATGGGAATTGTGTAATTTTTGGTAAGTATTTGATTAAAATGATTCGTAGTAAAATTTAATACTTAGTTCTTTCACTATTGTCTGTGCAATCTCATTTCACTTAGAAATAGCTATAGATATAGTATGTACCTTACTATTATAATATTAGTACTATATAAACAGTACGTATAATTACAGTAAAGTAAAAAACTCTCTCTCTCTCTCTCTCGCTTGCTAACAAAATTTCTACTATACAAAAAAATAATTGAAATCAAATAATAGAAATACTATTCCGAATAAAAATCATGAATCCAATGCAGCAAAAGGATTGAGAAAACAATTAACTTTCATTGCCGTGTTCCATTGTTATTCAGCCTTATTTCAAAGATGGAGAAACAGAAAAAGAATCTAGCAACGAAGAGCAAGTGACTTCGCAGTTATTAAAAAAAAAAAATAGTATTGTTCGAATAATAGATGGTGTTAACAAGAAGAGAAGAGAATCCAGAGAAAACCCGAGAGTTTAGAATTATTAGCAGAAATTATTCAAACGGCAGATACACGGTGTAGAACAGGTGGAAGTTATTACCGGAACCGGGCCACGTGGCGTCTCGTTACGATGCGTTTGTGGGGCCGGCAAGTTCACCAGCAAGTACGCACCGAGAACGGGAACAAGCGTGGACTAACGAGGAGGGTAGAGACCCGCGTCGGAAGAACGCAGTGAAATAGCGCACAGAAAAATCACGGCGCGTAAATTTCGCTGGCGAAATTATCGTTCAAGAGAAGTTACGAGATTGAAATGACGTCGATTCACGGTGAGAAAAAGTTCTCCAGTTGATCCGGCCTCTTCGTGAATACCAGCAATAGCATTCAGGAATAATGAGGCGATCGTTTGTCAGAAACAGGGAGATTCGTTTCATACGGATTGGTAAAAGATATGTTTGGTTCGTGTGTTGTAATTTAATGCATGAGTTTATAATTACTGAAGATGATCGTAGTAGGAGATAGTAATAATAAGTAATAAAGATAAGTAATAATCTATCTGATAAAATAGAAATAAACTTACAATTAAGGAAATAAATATATATATGATTCAATAAATCTTCCACATTCTAACTAATAGGATGATAAAAGTGGTTCGTTAAAGTAGAAATTTTAAGATTAAGAAAATTGAAATTTAATCTGTTTATTTAGATATTTAACAATAGAGTGGATTTTAATATTTTTTAAATTTAAGTAATTTTGTAATGTTCTCTTATCACATTCATTCTTATAATATTAAATTTTTGTAGTACTATTAAATGATATAAAATCTTAATTAACCGATATATAAGCAATAAAAATGCAAGTACTTCCTATAATTACTATACATTAACATTCACTCTACAAGTATTTTCGAACCATCAAACGGTCTTGATTTTCTAAAAATCGAACACAAAAATTTCACAAATAAAATAATAGTAAAGGGTACACTCTTCTTCAAGCAAAGAATAAACTTGTCTCGACTCTGAGAAGTCCGAGTTGAACGTGAAGCCAATCAAACGATGCACAAAACCTGTGGAACATCTCGAAAGCAATCTCGATTGGATAGTGTCTCGTCATGGATACTTCCAAGGGACAAGGAAGAGACACGTTGAACTCAACGAGCGAGTTCTCTCCAAGGAACACGAGTCAGTTCGTTTGACAATGAGATACTGGGTCTGTCTGCTCGGGACGAAAGAAACAGCAGAAAGAAATAAAGAAAGAAAGAAACAGCGTAGAAAGATAAGCAATTGCTACGAGGCACGAAACAAGATAATTTCTTGAACTGATTAACTCGCGAGACGGATTTGAACAATTTAAGCAACCCCTTTGAGACCGCCTAACCCTCGATTCTCTTTGTGTCGTCTCGTTGCGATTTCCACCGCGTTCTCTCGTATTCTCCCAGTGATTATAGCTCGAAGATCGTCTTTTAAAGCGGCTTATCTTTCTACAAACACTCTGCAGGATCTTCTATCCGTTATTTTCGGCGCTACGAGGAAATCCTCCGACACGGAGAATTTTCAATTTGACGATCGAGGCCGATGAAACTTGCGGTTGTGAAGTGTCAACGTGCTAAAGAAATTTCTCATTCATTGCAAATACATTTTGCGTAATTTATCTGTTTGTTCGTTCGTGAACTGAAGAAATCTAATTTTTTCTAAGAGAACGAAAGGAAGAAATCGAATCGTTAATCAAGGTTATTTCGGTGACATCATGAAATAGAGAATGGTAGTTACGGCGAAAGACAACTTTATCTCTGGATAAATATATAAACATACATAAGTGTATAAAGAATGATAATTAAACATCTATAAAAATAATAAAAGTATGTAAAGAAAGTATGTAACACAATACACACAAATCTGTATAGATATTTATAAAGTTTTTAATTTCTTAAATACTTTCAGAATATCATCTGATGATCTAGATTTATTTTAATTATTATTGATAATATAAGCATACATTTATGTATATAATATTATGTTAGTATTGATCGCTATAATTAATATTGATATCGCTTACCACAAACTAAAATTTTAGATATAATTCTATTCGAGTTTCACAATTATAATAATATTCTTCATTAAGAATGTTATATTAATATTCCATTTACGTTTCGACAAATATTGTTGAAAACGAGTTTCATTTATTCTTGAAAATGAAATTCGAAGGTTTTCTGTATGAGTAATACCTTCGTCTTCGTTCACCGAACTTTCACCTGGATNCTTCGTTCACCGAAATTTCACCTGGATTTTCAAATTTAGTCGTTCCAGTGGCACTCGATAGACTTTCAAATCTCAATTCGGAAGAACGTAGATACTTTTTTTTTTTTTTAATTACAACGACGAAAAAATTCGGTCACTTACCTGACCAGGTGGAATCGATTCGCCGCGACGTTTTTGAACTTGATCGCTTAGAGAAAAAGCGGCGTGCCCTTGCTTTCGTTTCGTAAAGAAAGACACCGATTGGCGCGATGTTTTGCCCTCGTTCGCAACGGCGGTAAGAAACGATTTCCCTTGAACGGGATGGCGATCGGTCGGTCGCGACAAAAAGAAAACTATTCCGGTGTAACGGTGCCAGAGAAAGCAAGCTTCTAGGCCGAACGATCAGCTCCATTATTGCAACAATTATTCTCACGACCGAATTATCGCCGATCTAAATTGATTTCCACCACTGAAACTATCTGCCTCCCCCCCCCCTTTTTTGCCAGGCAGGGCAATAAATTGCCCGCCGATTTCGTAACACCGATCTACCACCGCTTGAGAAACAGAATTCGAGACGATTGTCGTGCCATTAATTCCCATACAAAAAATACAAATTCGAGTTTCTCGAAGCTCTTTGTCACGTAACGTGGATGAAAAGTATACTTCTTGCAAGAGGAGAGATGAAAAAGGATTTTCACGAGTTTGTGGAAAATTTGAAATTACGAAAATTCGTAGCGCGGATTTTCACGGATTTCAATGGGAAATTCGAAGGTACAAAATGCGTGTGGTATGTAAATGTATATGATAAAGTTGGGTCTTCTTTATCGAAGAGAAATTTTGTAGTAAGTGTCAGCGTTTAGAAAAGTGAAAGAATTGATATTTTCATCGATTTCTTACACGAATTCGGTTTTTTAATTACCATAATTTGCGTTCCTTCAGAAACGGTACAAACAGTTCATGTCCGTCGTAAATTTCTTAAAGTCCATCTCAGTAGTAGCAAATTATGTATGATAATAAAAATAGATATTCCTTTTCGACGAATAATATTTCATATGAATCTGCAAACCTTGATAGAGTAAAACAAGAAAGGCAATGACATGATAGGAGAATAAGATAATAGAATAAGAAATGTTCTTGTTGACACAGTTTCTTAAAATTTAACCTCTTTAACGTGGAGCATGAGTATTTATTAGAAACTAGTGGCGTGTTTTATTCTAATTTCGACAAAGTTCAATTTTCAATTGTGTCATTTTATCGTACTTGAAACATGTAAATAGAAATTGTGTGACTATAAACAGAACATGTAAAAAATTCATGTACAAATCGTATAAAAGGAGACCAAGGTGTATCAATTACAATATTTAATGATTTTGATAATGAAACAAATTTCTAGCCTACGTTAGTACGTTCATAAGAAACATAAAAAAAACGTGTGCAAATTCGTAATCTATTTATTTCGTATCTGAGTATTTGCAGATGATTCGCTTTTAACAAGATTTTATCGAATTAATATGAATGTTATTAATTTCGTAGTAACTATCGGCGCAGATGGGACCTTTTAACTATCGTAATTACGCTACTGCGATATTAGCGATCTGTTCCAATAATATTTGGTTATTATTGAATAACCATATCAGGAGGATTCGATTCATTTGAAAGTAGCTATATCGCGCGGGTGTTTTGTGTACCATTGCCCATCCTCTAGTTTGTAACGAAAGACTACAATATCGAAGCTCCGATATCCGATTTCTAATATCAGTTGCCGTGTTATAAAATTTCACGACGTTCTCGTATTATAGAATATAATAATAATAATTATTTATTCGTCATTTTACGGAACAAACTCTTGGTATGAATCCATTAAATAAATATATTCAAGCGTAAAGAAACATTTAATTAACAACAAATAAGACGATACATGTATGATTAAAAAATTAAAATATTTGATATTATATTACTTAATTTTCAATTTGATTGAACTTTATTACTCATCTCCGTCGAACCAAATTTTAATAATTTAACGAGTAGACAGTAGATCTAATAAGTTATCGTAAACATTCATAATTCAACGACATCGTCCAAGAGTTAAAAATAAAACATGTCCTGAGACTTTTGAGTGAGAGTACACACTCGTAGTGTAGAGTACAGTTCGTAGTATCTTGCGAGTGACCAAATATTTTTACAAGCCTGTATATACGTATTACGACAAGAAAAAAAAAATTATTTAATCAAGTTATATATAGATTTCTTAAGTAACTTCATGATCGTCGTGTGTTCAACTACTCAAGTTTCTTCGTTTATTACATGAATTTTTTTTCTCGAAAACTGTCACACGTCCGAGCGAAAAAGAACGGAGAACACGTGCCATTCATTTTGCCGTTTTGCAGTTTTCTGAATGAAGCCGCGGGTAGACAATGGCTCGTCCCCGGATTCAAGGCAAACCAGGAGATAACGCGTATGCCGGCTTTCTTCGAGATGAGGCGAATCCCATTAGGACGTAAAATGAGCTGCGACGCGGAACTGCTATTGCTCTAACAGCACGTTAGGCTTGGCGTAGGTAGACTCGAGAGAGTCTGCCAGGTTAATACGAATCCCCGTACAACGTTCCTCAGCATTAAATTACTCTCGTATTTCTTACATATTCGTTTGAACAACATATATTGACTTCCGTCCTGCAACGTCGGCGGGATTATTAATACCGCTCGCGTATAATACTTTCCAATTCGAGAGGATTGAGTCTGCATTGTGCAGAGGGCAACCGGTCTCTGGTTGCTCTCTTTTCAACGGTGTAACAACGTTTGCCATGTAAGTATTTGGAATTCACTGTTGACTGTTGGCTGGATGTGAATGGGAGAGTAAATACATGTGGGGTAAATTTGTTGAAAATAGCGAGCAAGCTGATATGAAGTGACGAACACATGCCGACATCAGCTGTTTGTTGTTAGCATAAATGTGTAAGACAGTGATCTAGAGAAGTGTGAGAGTGTTATTTGTCCGTGGTGAGTAATTAATAATAAATACATATAACGTAATTATTAATAAATAATAAATTGGCAAATAATGAATAATAGTAAGTAGGAAAGTTTTATATTATATTTCAACACTTCGAATGGAAGGATTTTCGCTGTAAATATTCAACACACTACTATCTATTCGACCTTTTTATATATTTCTAGGAGAGAGGACTCGAGTGATTTTAAGTTCACACACGCTTTATGATCGACGATCTATCTGTCGAGCTTTAACTTTTTGATGACGAATAAAAATAAAACGCGTGCACCTGCATGAAACTGTTGCGTTCAGTCGGAAATATAAGCGGCGAAACGATAAAAGGGCAGGAAATACCGTGTTATCAGTGTTTGACGAGGGAAAGGGAGAAGGAAGAGAAACGATCGTCCTTTTGTATCATCACTGATAAATTATTTATCCGATCGTCTTTTTTATTCGCTTGAAATCGGAAAATCCTTTGAAAACGTCGTTCAAAGAGAATGCACAACGAGAGAGAGTATAATCTGTATTTTCTCCTGCGATGGTGGCAGTTTAACATAAAATTGCCTCGGAATTTTTATCTCGCAGTCGGAGGAGTTTGTCGTGGACGAGAGGTGAAGACGAACCATCTCCGAAACTATTAACAACGCATAAATTCGTTATTCCCGGCGCGAGCGAAACTTCTGGCAATTAAGCGTCCCATTAATCGTGAACGAGCTGGAAGTTTGGCTCTCGAATTCGCGAGAAAACAGCCGAGCTGATCTCGCGAATCAACGGATCCCGCCGTCGATACGATAGTTCTCCTCCGGTTTTATCGCGCTCCGCTGCGCGATTCCGCGATTTCCTCGGCTACATCCTTACCGATTACACTTTCCTCTGCGCTCGGTTCATTATATCAGGCTAATTAATATCCCCTCCGAAGTTCATTCGCCTAATGTTTGTTCGCTTTACAATTGCGCGTGTGTTGGAAGAAACTGAGTAAGCCTGTGGAAAGATTACATAGGTGTTTTAATTTAGCGCACGACATATTTATTTATTTCGTAAATGAAAATATTGCAAGTGAAAAATATTTACGAGTCACATTCTCTTAGATTCTCTTACGAAAGAGAGTATCGATATATTGCACGTAAAATCTGCGTCGAAATTACCTGCAAATTAATATCAATCGAGCTCAGCTGACATAACAAATTAAAAACTAAGCTACTACAAAACATCGTGAATTTACCCGTGAATTCTTGGAAGAGTTGTGTATTTTCAAATTTTTCCAGCTGCATCGATCTTCCACTGTTTTATATAAAAATATTTCATTTTTAGGTAGAAAAACAGAAACAACGTGAACTTGCTACATTTCTGTTGTGTGATGTTTAAATACAGAAATAGTTTCGTTAAAATAACCAGGACAGGAGCTTTCGATGTATTCAATTTGACCATATTCTCTTATGGGTTTTTTTTCCTAAAAATTTTTTATACGATTTCATTTGTTATATAAATAACTTAGTACTTTCCTTTACTAATGATAATATAATTTTTATACAAAATTCCGGCATGGATCGATCAATGCATTCAATATTTTATGGTTACATTAGAAAAAGTTAATCTTTGTCCTTTTTATACTCCCAATTATTTCCCCTTAAAGATCGTACAAAATACTTCTTTGAAATTCTGTAGATTTGCATATAAATATAGTGCTTATAAATTGAAATGGGGGATGTAGGATTACAAAACATTTAAAAATTAAAATATATTCGTGATCCATATAATATAATAGATATATAGAATTATAGCGTCTAAAAATTAAAGAAATGTGTATTTTAAATTATAAATTAATAATACGCGATAATCCCCCATATTTATCCTACTACTATTTTATGATTTGTATATTCTTCCCGTAGCTCCAACTTCTGTCGCGTGCAATAAATATCAAAAGATCGTGACAACATCCCAACAGTTCTTAAGTGGATTCCCTTTAAAATTTCACCGGAGATGCGCGTCTAAGAAATTTCAACCGCATCCGGCGTGCTGCTTTCCGTTCGGACGAGAGCAGGGATCACGCGTTTCCGGCACGATTCCCTCCTAACAAGCACGAGGGTCGCAATTTGTCGAAGAATGCTTCTACTTTAGCCCTGTGTCGGTGTCGTTACGTCAGCCAAGCCGACAAGTTTACATTGGGGATGAATATCGGCGCGTTTGACGCGGAAATTTCACGGATGATCAGCTGCATCGCGATTCTCTTTGATAATACGGGCAAATAAAACGTTTGACCCCTTCGATTCTGAACTATCCCACCCTTTGTTTCTGAATCTTCGAAATGTCATCATATTTCAAGTCGCTAACTAGTGAACTGAAAATTCACAAATTTTATTTCCTAAAATGCTGCCTGAAATGGCATCATTTAATTGCATATAACTGCAGTGTTTAATATACTTTACTTTAATTTTATCGTGTACTTTACATTTTTTTCTAATAGAGATTAGCCGACTGCGGATATTTATGCAGATTCATAAAGCTAATAGGAACATAATTTAAATAATCATCTTATAATTTTGTGCACTATATATATTCTATACATTTGGCACTTACTTTTCCTGTAAATGCATAAATATCAAATTAAAAATTCCAAAATTAAGTATAACATGAAATCTAAATTTGTGTGGTTTTCAATGGGTGATATTCATTTAGGGGGGTAAGATAAGATAATTATGTAATTTATTTTTCTCAAGTATTTCGTTTAATTTCGTTGGAGATCTAAATACATGCAAAAAATTGTAGAACAAACAGAGAAATTATAGGAGATACTTAACGAAAAAGTAATAATCATGATTCATAGTAGGGAAAACAAATATTAAAACGCTCTACGCAACGCGAACGTATAATTACACAAATGCGATACATGCAATTACAAAACACTTATCCGTAAAGATCCATTGATTAAAATTCCTAATTGAGGAGTATGTCGATGCAACGCCTAACTCAACGCATGCAATTGCTTTCAAGAGTTACAATCAATTTCCTAATAAATTATCCGCTAGCAAATTCCGAGAGAATGCCTAGCGATTCCTTATATAACGTCGTTAAAATTCTTCATCGAACGGCTGGCAATCGCTAAATGGATTTAACGGTCATTAATACCCGCCTGATACTTCCGTTCGCGTTATTAAACGAGTCTCTCTCGTAAATCTCAGTCGTTAATCGTTCTCTCGCCACGCGAGTGTCGCTAACACACACAAAAAAAAAAAA
>NIPQ01058658.1:0-25603 GCA_002806875.1 Lepidotrigona ventralis hoosana | reverse complement strand
ACATCGGCCATCCCCCATTCGTGGACGCAACCGGTCAGCCAGACGAACAGACGGACAGTGTACATCGGTTATTGTCCTGTCCCCGTTCAGGACAGGCATTGCCCTATTGACTTCGTTAACACTCGATACCTATCGAAAGGTGTTTCCTGTACGAGCTCGATCACTGTCACAGGCCACGTCCCGTAGTCGTTCTCCTGGGCTCGGGACTGTCATCGTTAAGTCGGACGAGCAAAGGTTAATAGCGTTTAAATTAGAGTTCCACGATAACGACGACATTGTCGGCGGGACGTCTAGCAATTTATCGGCCACGCTCGTTTACGATCGCACCGACCATGGTAATATATCGATCGCCGAGGTCAAGAAGCACGAGAACCAACAAGAGAGAGAGAGAGGGAGAAGGATAAAATTTTGGCGCGAACAGGCTCGCGATGAAAGTTTCCGGGGTGATGGGTTAATGGATACTTTAACGACTTCGAATCCTGTTGTGGAAGTTTCGAAGGGGGTTTATGGACGCGTAAACAGAATACTTTATTCCGGTAATGATTATTTCATCTTCGTTATATGCAGAGTTACACATTATATGCATCGAGGAAGCATGTGTGATATGTTGGTTCAACGATGGAATTCGGATTTTTAGGTTCTGTAATTTGTTACACTGGAAATATGTAGATGCTCTCGACAGATATCGGCGATGAATTTTATTGAGAATCAAGAAAGAAGTTTTACGTATCGGTTTAATTACAGTCATTAACTTGGAGTATGCGCGATGATAAACATACGTTGTTGATTAGTATTTTATTACTATATGAAGCGATATTTTAAGATACCTTGTTAACCTCTATCTTTAATCAACGATTCAATCAATCAACATTCAACTTTCTATCCAAATCTGTACTAAACAGTAAAAGTCTGCAATATTCAAGCACCATAATTAACAAACTTTTTTCAATATAGTGAACAAAAAATTTAATTAACAAAAAATGTCTATCCTTCATATTGAAAATCGTTGCATCATTTTTACCATTTCGGTATCTCTAAAAAGATTAAACGAGACGACTTCTTAAACCTGAGTTAAAAAAAAAAACATTTCAAACATTTTCACCTCGCACCTAATCCGAAAAANTCAATCAATCAACATTCAACTTTCTATCCAAATCTGTACTAAACAGTAAAAGTCTGCAATATTCAAGCACCATAATTAACAAACTTTTTTCAATATAGTGAACAAAAAATTTAATTAACAAAAAATGTCCATCCTTCATATTGAAAATCGTTGCATCATTTTTACCATTTCGGTATCTCTAAAGAGATTAAACGAGACGACTTCTTAAACCTGAGTTAAAAAAAAAAACATTTCAAACATTTTCACCTCGCACCTAATCCGAAAAATTGAAGATCCGAGCAACGCTTGCCTTTGACAACAATTTATAATTCCCTCGGTGGACATCGGAATTGTGTGTTGCTGGTGATCCATTTGATTCGTGAGCACCAATCCTGGCGCGAAATGCCCGCCGACATTAAGCAGTGTGTTATCACCGGATGGTAATTTATAATAGAGAACTGGCGCGGGATTAATTGAATGGAATCGTCGTCAATATCATCCGGCCATATTTAGTGGAAGACGTTGCGAGCGACGTTAATGAATATCGTCGAATAAACTGTTTCTTCTTTGTCACTGAGACTAGAGATGGAATCGAGCATCTCGCACGTACGTTCGAATCTTTAATTATTGCATTCGAATATTTTCTAAATATTTCCAACAAGTATGGAACAAGTGAATAAATAAAATAATTGTAAACGAGGCGTTACATTTTGCTAAAAATATACTGCAACTGAACAACTGGCAATTAACAAAGTATTGACGATCCTCGGCGTGCTTTAAAAGTTTTTAACTTCATCGATACAGCTCCAATAAGATATTACATTCGTGTCCGATCTTGAGCGAGAGGATCACTTTGTGGGATTTTGATTTAAAGGGATTCAGTTCACGAACCTTCGAAACATCTAACAACTAACCAAAATCTACTACAAGAGCACTTTGTGTAAACTGAGCGTGCTCATCCAAACATTTTTACTTTCAAATATATATATATGTAGTGTTCGAAACTCACGAAAACTTGTTACTATACATCAGACTTGACTCGGATTCGTAGGTACGCATTAGACTTGATCCCATCCCTAGCTAAGAAGCAAACAGGGCAGGGAAACAAATTGGACCGGCAGTCGTAAAGTGTCGTTTCCACGATGTAGAAATAGAGGGACGCGAGATGCGCGAACGAGCGCAGCAGCGAAACTTCGTTGCAGATTTATGCGAGGCTGTAAATACACGGGCGAACGGGTTGGAAAACGATCGACATAGGCGTAACTGTGTCGTCCGCTTCTTCTTATTGGGGAATGCGACAGGATAGGAGAAATGATGCCGGTGTACCGTGTTATTTGAGTCCACGGATCCTCGCCTTAATTCACCGTTTAATCGATAACACGACCACTCGTACGCTGCGATTTTAATGACGCTATTAGAAAATTGTCCCGATATTTTCCCTTTCTTCTTGTTTCATCATCGCTCTCCCTTTCCCCCTTCACTCTCTTCTCCTTCCTCTGCATCTCTTTCGCACCTCGATCTCTGCCAATCGTTTTGCTCGTTGCGTTCGCGTGCAATTTTCGTGTAACACGGTAAAGACAGGTTTCTGCAGAGCATCGCGGTGTTTGTACACCGAAAGAGGGAACCGCGTTACAAATTGGCACGAGAATGGCCCGGCGGTTTGTATTTATTATCGTTTTTTTGTTCGAGACAGCGAAATAATTATCATACGTATCCGAGTCATGCGTGGTGAATTTGAACTTCTGTTGATTATATACAGAGGCAATGTAATTATAATAATGTCGGTGGTTTTCGAAGGCTGTACAACGTTTGATAGGTTTAATGGTGGATAAAATAGAGAAACGTTGAATTTTATGTCATCTTTTGTGTGTTTTCTACGAGATAATGAAAACGTTTTATATATTATTAGATACGCGTAATGTGCAGGTAGCAGTCTCCTGAGCCTCGTAATCATATTAATGCAAAATTCCACCGTGGAGTCTAATCTTCTATTAGATAAAAATCGACATTATTGTTATTAGATGCCAATTTATACCGGTTCACAAGATTCTTTTCATTTCCCATATTCAATTCCCATAATTAATTCATTACATATTCGTTGCAAAATTATGCCAACTGCAATTATCATCTTTGCTGGGTCATTTGTATAAATTTTGTACGAAAAATTGAAAACTGTGAACGATAGAAATGACCTTGCGAATGCGGAAGATGCACATACACATATGTAAGTTTCAATCAAAATTGCCATTATCGAGTATGTTTGCAATATTACTACATGTCCCGAAAACTAAACAAAAAATAAAAATTACACTTTTAGAACGTGTAAGACGATAACGACCGGGCGATCTTTTCGTTTATAATTTCACGATTGTCGATCGGCATTGCTGATCATTCTTATAAAATGGAGATTTGCATGTGACTTAATCGTTTCTACGTGGGTCGAGCCGGGACATATTTCATCGTGGTGGCACAGGACAGTACTTAGCCATCGAAGCAAATACAATCGAGTGGCCAACCTTAATAAAGAACGCTGGAAAAGACATAAGCCGGGGCGTAATATTTTAGGCGCGCTGCACTTCATACCCTTTAATTACGTGCAAACTAACAATTTCGCGGCTAACAATTTATTGTTATACATCCGCCGAATCGCGGCCGGAATATAAAGTGTAAAGGTGGGCGCGGTCCGAGTGTAATCACGTTGCCGGAGATGTAACTCGAACTTGATCTGTTTGAAATGGAACGAGTTCTCCGACGAGATCGTACGTTACAAGAACTCTTTAATGCGACTGCAGCACCGACGCCAGTGGATAAGTTTCACAGTGCGTGGAAACGCTTCGTGGAAACGATTCTCCTTTTTTTTTTTTTTTTTTTTTTTTCATGTGTACATTTTTTAGCCTCTTTAGTCTCAGCGGTACACGGGTTGGTGTACTTCGGTGCATGTCGCATCATCGAGTATCGATTTATTTTCATTCGTAATTAAGTAATTTATATTTGAAAGAAAACGAGACAGAGAGAGAGAGAGAGAGAGAGAAAAGAACCCGCGATACTTGTAAATTACTTCTCTTGATATATTGATCAGATAAAGGGTACATATGTTGATAGTTCATTACGAAAAAAAGAAAGAAAAATATGTTGACCAAGAGATCCTTAATTTCGTAAGAAGAGAAATATCGATGTTTCCGTGTCAATAAATTCGTTTCAAGTGCAAATGATACGAACAAGCCGTAAATAAAATAAACGTTTGTATCCAGTTCGAAAGTACTTTTTTCTTTATTTTCTTGGAAAATAATCGATGAAGTACATTATTTTTTTTTTTATCTTTCAAGCAGCAATTAAACAAATTCAGGAACAAATCACATCAGTACGCGTCCATTTATACATTCGTTGCTTTTCTTTATATGCATCATCGAAACTGAATTTCTATGCTCTGCATCAAATAACGATTGAACTGAACATTTTCCTCTGCAGAAAGGATGCAATAAATTCGAAAGGTAAAGCATCAAATGGTAATAGAAACGAGAAATTCAATTTCTCTTCATTTTTTTTTTCTTTTTAATCAATTCAGTTCATCGTTCATCAAATACAGGATACATTACAGCTATCGATACTGTATCAAGAAAATAAATTTTCCACAAATATATACACAGTTACCGTTTACTTGTCATTGAACTGTAGATTTTTATTCAGATCCATATTACTGAGAATTAAATAAAAATTGTTTCACAGATTGAATATCATTAACAGAGAGCATTAAACATTGAAATTACCACATTGCTCTTTGAAATTTCTTATAAACGCACGAGAATCCGTAAATCTACACATCGCCTTTCACGATTCTTTAAATTTTTATTCAAATTTACATTGCTGAAAATACAACAAAAATTGTTTCGCAGACAATAAATATCATTTTGCCATGTCTTTTCACACTGCTCTGTGAAATTTTTCATAAACAATGAACCCGTTAAGCTACACGTCGCCGTTACATTTCACGATCCGTTTCAGAAATCATGACAGAAGAATAGCCGCGTTTTTCGACGTTAATTGCGAAGGAAGTGAAAAGAAAAGAAAAAGAAAAAAAAAAAGAAACGAGGAAAAACCGGTTGGTCATGGTGCGTTATCGGTCTGGTTCCATCTCCGAAATGCCGAAGAGACACACACGAAAATTGTCCGGGCGACGCGAGCTGTGCCTGAACGCGTGCAGCCGTAAAGGCGGACTCGTAGTTCGTCAAGGAGACCGGAAGCGGCCTACTTCCGAAACGGCGTATAATTTTTTATGCAAAGCCGGGGCCCGATCGTTCCAGCTCGAAAACTGTAATTTGTAGCGGTCGTTGGTAGCAGCGCGCAAGGATGCGTCCGCGCGAGCCCGCTCGCGCGTTCGTTCGAGCGATCGCAAGCTGCCCCCGGAGACGGCCCGATAATTACCACGTCAAAGGCCTCCTTTTTTTTCTTTTTTTTTTAAACTCGCTTCGCCGCTACGATTCTGGACACCGAGTCGTTAACGAGTCCAGTATCTTATCTGGTTCAGGAACTCGGGGGAAAAAAGATGAATTTAGTTTTTTCAGATTTTTCTTTCTTTTTACAGATTGAAATAATTCAAACCTCCGCGAAGAAATTAGATAATTTGAAGTATACAAATGGTAAACAAGGTCGATTGAGGTTAACGTTGAAATAGGTTGAACTTTCATAGAGATTATGAAGTGACTGAGAAGACAAAATTATGACACGCTGATCAAGATTCGAATGATGATATAAACTGTTGAGAAGTCAAATAAAGATTAATCGAGATTAATTTCGTTGGTTCACGAAGAATATATTTTCATACCAAAATTTTTAGAGATGATTGCCTTTATTGTAATTCATATTAATTATATATTATTTCTAAATAGCTTCAATCAATGATTAATACAAGAATGTATATTTTGCCTTCCTCTTCATGATGCTAAAAAAATACCGAGGAGATTGAAATGTTTGTACTTCATAATAACAATATTAAAAAAAAAAATTAGATTCAATAATACAAATTAATCGGAAAAAATTGCATTATCACAACATTAACTGTTAATGGATCAACGTGTAAGAAACAAAAAAAAAGTCGCTTATTTCTGTCAGGTTGAAGTATTCCTCAAGAGGCTGTACGCACCGTGATTGGCAGTGTGAATTTGCAAAATCTACGAACGCCTACGACGTGACAGACGTTTCACTCTCTCGCAGCCTCTTCCGTCATCAACTCAGACGACAGCCAGTCTACCGCAGTGTAATAAATATAGACGAACGAGAGCGAATGCGAAAGAGTCCACGATGTTTGCGACGTGAACTCGTCAAGGATGCTTTGATCTATTCCTGGCCCCGAACGTGCCACTTTGTCCACCTGCGAAATTTGCGAAACCGCGTCGACGTCGAATGAAGGGAGCCGTAAACGACTGTATCCATTCACTCAGGCCGAAATGTTTAGCACTAAACCGGGATGATCTAGAGTTCAACTAGAAATATACAATCGTCACAAAAGTCAACCTATTTCTCTCTTTATTATTTTTCAGTAATTATGGTCATTATGGCGGAGAGGGATTTCAAGAATTTACGATATTTGCATCGTGAAATTTGAAGAAATTGAAATATGAATATAGGATACAAACGGTAAGTTCGTGTAGTTTACCTACGTTTCTCAATAACATTTTATTTATGCAGTTTGATATACAATTTTTGATTCACACTTGAAATAACTTTTCAATTATATGCGTCTAATGGAAAATTGTTTTGTTAACACAAAAGCTACATAGTTTTAAGAAACTACGGCAAAATATGGTGTATCAATATTTTGTGTGTTGAGAGGTTTTTTATTTTTTTAAATTGGATCATATATTTTTTTTTCCATCGTCATTCGAAAGAATATTAAATTCTAAGTAAATAATTCCAACGATTTCATTCCATGGTATATTATATAGTAGGCAAAATTAATTGCGCTGTAGTTAATCCACTTTTGTCCAATGACAAAAAATAAGAAAAATGATTATTCACTAATCAAGCGAATAATGATTAAGCAACAATCGTCGATCATTAATCACCAGCCGCGGTACATGGAGAAAAACACGATTATAAACAAATTGAATCGAACGAATCGGGTGTAAAAAAAAAAAAGAAAAAAAAAGGAAATCGAGACGCAATCGGTTGATACCGGGCGCGTACAAATTTTTCCGCTCTAGCGAAACAACTGACCCGACGAAAAATTCAATTAATCACCGTCCCGTCGATATTTCATCTCCGCGAGATGGACAGGCGCAATTTGTACGTATCAGAAGCTATAAATTACCAACTGATACTCGACATCTATCTATCCACGACTATGCAGACCTTGTTCTTATAATCGCGAATAGGTGAACGAACGCTCATTCAAGAAGTTCCCCCGCAACCGTGAATTAGCCGCGATTCTCGTTTCGATAGAAACCGGTGCCTTACTGCCAGCTTACCGGAAGAATGTCGTCGTCGTTTATTCTGCAAAGTTTTATCGTCTCAAGTCGAGGTTTTTCGAGTACACAGGATACTTCACTTCTCACGAACGAAAATCGGGAAGAGGATAATTCTACGTGTAAGTATAAGTGAAAAATATGAAAATTTTTTTTCTTATTTTAAACTTATTTTTCTTATTTTCTGTTAGAAATATTATAGATGTAAAACAATGTATTTTTTTAAAAATGATTCTTCGTGAAATGCGTAATTTTTGTATTATATTGTATTATAAAGCTTTCCTGTTTTCTTACTCTAACGTCTTCGATGGAAATTTTGTGGTTCGCACGTCGGTAATTTCAGCGTTTAATTAAATTCAAGTATATGCCTGACGAATTTTCTGAAGTCGATTTCCTCGAAAATGAAGTCTTGAATAAAAGGAGATCTTGTTCTTTCTCTCTCGATTGTACCGCGAGTTTGTACGTACATACGTCATCTTACGGCATCTTAAAATTTCATTAGCGTTGCTACGAACCGCCTGCTTTGAAAATTAATACTACCCACATTCTCAGCGTCTCAGTATTTCCGCAACAACTTTCGATTCGAGACGACTCCTTACAGATAAATCAGACGAATGAAATTTCGTTGACGAGCATCGTTCGAAATATAGATGTCGCGAATGCCTCGACTCGCCGTTAATTCACTCGTTCGTGCGCGGCTGAAAAAGAAAAAAAAAAAAAGAAAAATACGGGACGCTGCTTGAAAGTATGCGCGACCCGCCCGAAACGTGTGCAAAGTATCACGCAGCAGCAGGTGCGCGATCACCAGGTAACACTTTATCAAACACGTACTTCTCTAGCCCGTGCCCCGCCATATACACGCGTATGCGTCGCGTCGTACGTGTATGCGCGAGCGAATCGTCGTGCTCTGCGACATATTTTTCCATGAAATTAATTAAGTCGAGGTACGAAGTATTCGCTCGTAAGTAACTAGCCCCAGCGCGTTAAAATTTATTCCCGAAGATTTTTGTGCCCCGTTCGCATGTAAAACATCGCGTACACAAGCCGAAACACCATGCCGAATGAAATATGAACTCGCGCGTCTGTTCTCGATCGCGTATTCCTAAAAGTCGCGGATAAGAGGGAGATCGACGGTGGGTGGTCGAGGAAAGGATTAAGCAAGGGCTGATTCCTGAATTTATGATCCTTGGAAAATTAAAATGTATCGTCGATTGGTACATAATTAGTACTGTACATAAATCGACGAGAATATTTTTCTGCGGTCCACGAAAATTATGTACTTCGTTTATATTGGCTCACAAAAGTATTTGAACATTTGCAACATGAGCAAGAGACGATTTCTGAATTTATTTTCCTTGGAAATTTAAACTAAATTGTCGATTGTTACCGTATATAAATCGACGAGAATAGTTTTCTACGGACCATGAGAATTATCTAAACATTCATGACAGAGAATTCTTATGTCCATACTAATCAGCAGCAAAGATACAATGGAGATATAATGATATCTATGACAATCGTCATAGATGTTACGAGATGTTTATTACACACATGTATATATTTAACGTATGACACGAATAGTTGATTAGCAACGGCCTGACACACTGAGTGTTCAGTGTTCCACAACTTTCGAAGTAGTGGAGCCGACTAGTAACTTGTGGAATATTCACTTTATGCAGTAATTGTACGGGTGGAAACTTGTTTCGAAATAAGCTCAGCTCGAAATACGATCCGGAGCGAGGCAGAGGGAGAGCCTATATCAACCCTGAAACATCGATACTGCAATCTTCGACGCACAACTCGAACATCTCCAACCGAACGAATGTACACATTTTCTATTCGCACGATCGTGAATGGTGAAATCGCGGCCGCGAGCTATATCCGGCAGGATTCCATCGAATCGGCCAGTAAACGGAAAACGTGATCGGCGCGTTGCAACATTCTGCGAGGGAGGTGAGCCTCGTTTAAACGGCAGGTCACGCGAGCCGTGGTATATTCTCAGAGAAGGAAGAAGAAACGATCGAACGAGAGCGGAAAGGCAAAGCAGTGGCGAGCCGTTTGGGGTGGATTTGGAAATCGAGATTCCGCCTTGATGGATGCGTAGTTCCAAGGGGGTGGGCCTGGGTGTGGCGAGAGGGTGCGCTGGAATCGTGGCTGCCGCGGAGAATGAATCGTCTTCGCCGAACTGAAACGCTCGTTCCACGTATCCACACGTAAGGGAAAAACTTCCACGCGAGGTCCCTTTTTCTTCTCGGCCAACCTCTGCTCGCTCTTTCACTGACATGCGTCACGTGCGCACGCATCGCTCGTATTTTTACGGCCTCGCTTCCCGTTGTTTTATTTTCGACGGTTTTACCCTCGTCTGCAATTTTACATTCGTTTTTCTTTTCCTTTGTTTGCGTTTTTAATGGCGAGAGATTAAATTAGGAATTTGTAATTTGTAAATGATATCTCCTATGTTTCATCGAATATACGAAATGATTATATTTTTTTATCTGTTTACATTGATTATAATACTATTTAATTTATCTAATTGAAAATTAATTTTACCAGATTCATTAGATTATGTCTCTAACTCATTAGATTATGTCTCTAACATATGTCTCTGTGATCTATAAAAAAAAAAAAATTATTCAGATTGTTGTAACTATAAAAAGAAATTCAAAAGTAAAATTCGCGTACACAATAAGAAAGAAAAGATGAATTTATCTCATTCAGCAGATGTTGATCTAATCTGAACCTAACTTAATCTAACAGTCAAAATTTTTTTTACATTATATATGTAGATTCTTGTAACTATGAGAAAATTGAAAAATTGTTGCCATTTTATGTTACAAAAATTTATTTTGAGCAAATTATTCATACGTGAATCAATCACTTCGTCACGTTCAAAATGAAATCGCCGGCATTAACCAACTTGGTAAAACAAACATCGCCAGATGCATCCCCCCGTGAAATCTTCAATCTCTGAACGTCGCTGTAGAAGCGTGACGTCGTTCTACGTTTCTCGTGGAAAGTTTCGGAATAAGACGACGCTCGGGTTCACCCTGGGGCGAATAAATCGAGGCGTACGCCAAAATGGAACTGTACAAAGTACCATTTCATAAATCTTGCCCGGAAAAGCGCGCGCCGCTGCAAGGAGGAACGGAGGGAAAAGAAAACTGTTGATAGATGAGGAAGACGAGGAGAGCGGGTCACAGCGCCAGGAGCACGAGCTGCTGGAAGCATTATTTCGGAGACGGTGTATGAGATATCATAAACCGAGAAGGGATACCGGTCTGAAGAGCCTCTCTCCCTCTTCCTGTCTCGTTGTGTACATATATATATGTGGAATATCCTGTGGAAGGAACTTTTGGCTGACGATACTTGCGGTACGTGCAAGGAACAAAATATGCTGTTAATGGACGCGTAATATTTGTGTTACATCATAAATCTTATATTACATTGCATATCATTATTAGTGATAATTTATTAATTTACGGGCAAAATTGACAATTACGTCGAAATTAAGAGAGAAATTTTATCACTTTTACGCGTAGGATTTTCTAAGGATCAATTCAAAAATTAATTTATTTTTGGGGTTGGGGCATATGAAACCACGAGATTATTGATAAATAATTAATTAAATGGATATTGACAATACTCGATTATTATCACACAGATGAACTGAATTGAATCAGACCATCTTTACGCCCATTCAAGGATGTCTATATTTCAAATTTACCAAAGAGAAACCCTTCTCTTCACAGGTGTGAACAGAGTAGAGAGCAGAGTTAGAATGCGCGTATCCCTCAAAGTCGACGTTCCACATGTTGGACGAATAATGCAACGAATGGAAGACAGAAACGAAAAGAATAAAAAGAGGAAAAGCGAGAGATATATTAAGCGGAGGTTGGCAGGAAGAGGGAGCTCCTCCTTCGAGGAACTACCGAGTCGCCTGCTCTTCTCGTCTCTTTTTGCCCTGCAGTCAAGAAAAATCCCCATCGAATAATCCGGTTGCAAGGATTATCCTGCTTCTCGCCGATCTTCCCTTGTTTTATGTAACTCGTCGAATATCGTCGTTCTTCCACCACCGGCTCATCGTTCGATTTAATTTAACCCATCTCGGCGATGAAATTTACAAAATTTTTCAGATGTTCTCGTCGAAACGAAATTCTGTTATTTTGTCATAATTGTCATTTTGATGACATTTATTTATTACTCAGATATTGAAGCTGTCTTTTTTTTATTACGAAAAAATATTATATCTGTGTCGTCATTTCTCTCATCAAAGTATGTTTCCTGTATATTTTATTCAAGTACATAACCTTACCTAAATCTAATGTTGGCTTTTTCACGTAAAATAAATAGATTGCATACTCGACAATATTAACATTACGATTCTATGCTATTATTTCATTCATCCTTTTACCATAGGTTTTTCAACTAGAATAAACAGAGTGCATACTCGATAATATTAATATTAATATTCATCTTTTTACTGAAATGTAGTAAAAAAAAAACACAACTTCTAATTTGTAATAAAAATAGCATAAATAAGAAATTTCCACATTGTAATGCAAATTAGAGGGTTAGAAAAGGCGAAAAAACGTAAAACGTTTCTATAAATATTCCACGATCTACTGGCAATCGTTTTCATGTTTCTAAACCTCCATAATTGGACGTAGCTCGTGACGAGGCATCACTGAATTCACTCGAACCGCCGAAACGTCATCGTCTGCGACCGAATCCATAAGCGACGTTCACTTCTAAGAATGCGAAAGTGTGGAACGTACGTAAGTAACGGCGTTATATAAAGGGATTTCAAGACGGGAATGCTCTGGGAAACGGTGCCGGGACGAGCAGATTTATGCGTGGAAAGCGGCTGGCCGGTTTTATAGTACAATAAATTTATTTAAAAGACGTTAATGAATAGCCGGGCCCCGCTTAATGGCCAAGGAATCCTGCGGATGATGTAACCATAATCACGGCGGTGATGATCGCGACGGAACAACCATGAAAATTGCGCGCGCGCTATCGTCGAGATCGGAGAACTTCGTTGCGTTGAAAGTAAACTAACATAAGAGTCTAATCGTCCGCCTCAACGGGGAATAACGTTCTCGCAAACAAAGTCGAAAAAGTCACCGGTCTCGTGCGTCGGTCGTCGCGCAATCATATTCACGTCTCGAATAAAGGCGACGAAGGAACGCAATAAACCGCGCGCGCGAGCCGCTGTAAACCTCGTGGAATCGTTGCGAAATCAAGGAATCCAGGTTGTAAAGTCTGACAAACGCGAAACGGAGACAAACGTTGCTTCTGTGATTTTATACTTGGTCGCGGATGTGTCGCGATCGACAGACAGCACGATTTCATGTGTTGGACGAGGAGTAAAAACAAGAGAGGCTAGTACATAGCTGTACACGTTGAAGCGATCTTTCTCTCTTCTGCTTTGTTTAGTAGGATCTGAAAATTTCCTTCGGTCGTTAAAATCGGCAATAAAATATACGGCGAGATTTTACTATCGATGTGCAAAGAGACGTTCTCAGAGATTCGTTTCGTCACATTTCATCGCGATGTGAGTTAAAAAAAAAAATTCGCATTTATAGCGTAATTACTCGAACGATAGAAACGACAGGGGGTCGGCCAAATGGTAGATTAATATCAGAGTTGAGTAAAACCCGATTGGAACATAAAACAGAGAACCTCGTAACCGCGTAATTTTCATTTCACCCAACATTCCAATTACTCTGATAAACAAGCTGAACTTCCAACCTTAAACCAGACAATTTCGAGCCAATAAAGAGTTCGGAAACTTCTATCAATATCTTCTTCGCCGAGGTGCGGCAAAGTTCCTCGAACTCCGAGTCACCCCGATTTCGCCGTTTCTCCTTACGCCAATTACGGACAAACCATTCGCGTACGCATCTCCGCAGATCCCGAGGAACCCGACCGCCTAACCGAGAACGCCGGCTGGAACAGGAGAAACGCGACCAATTAAACGCAGACTGCCGGGACTAAAGTTTCCGGGTTGATCAATTGTTTCCTAGTCGCCGGCGAATTTCTTACGTCACGTTTAGCCGCTTAAGGTGCTCGTTTAGGGCAAGGGCCACCCTCGTGTGCCTTCTGCCCCATTCTCATGCCGACACTCCCTTTATCGATCCCACTCTCAACCTCCCCTCTCTCTCTCTCTCTCTCTTTCTCTCTTTCTCTTCGTCGTTTCATCCTCCCTCGCGCTCTCTTTCCTTCTTTTCTTTCTGCTCCTCTCTTTTTCGCCCTCTTTCTCGCCGGATCCACTCTCGTCTCTCTCTGTCTCGTTCGCTGTTCACTCTGGCTGTCTCCGTCCCTCTTCACCACCTAGTTACCCCGGGGAAAAGCTAGAACCGGTTCCATCCTCCGTCACCCTCCTCCTTCGCAGACGCCACCACCATCGCAGCAGCCACCGCTGGCTGCCACTCGCCTCTATAAACCCGACCAACCAGGAAGCACGTATCTGCCCTTTCGAATTATCCGGCTGGCTTGCCGCCCTTTGTTGCACGCGGAATTTCGTTTAATTAAAATGAGACTGTAGGGCCGCGGACTGGCTTCCTCCTGAGAGGCCAACTCTCACTCGCTTCGTTCTGCACGCGCTTCTTCTTCGATTCTGTCCGGGTGAGAGCCGACGGAGAAGCAGGTCCCCCGACGATGGTTAAACGCGTCGGCAACAATCCGCGTTTCTTCGTAACTCTCGCTCGCTGCCCACGGAAAAAAATTGCCAGATCCCCCCCCTTCCCTCTCCCTCCTTGGATTTAAGTAATGGATTCCGTGGAGTCTATGACAACGTGGATTGAGAAGGCTCAGTTTGGACTCTGTTTGATAGAGAACAACCATAGTTTGAGACGATGTGGAAGATTTGTAATGCGGAAGTACGAGAGAGAGGAGGTTGAGGACGATCGATGCTTGATTGATAAAGTGAAACATGATGTAGCTGAATGCAATGTGGGTTTGCATGACGTGCGGTAATTACAAAGAAATCTACATGCGATTAATTAAGAAATTTGTAGAATCAAATCGAATCGTTGGGAAGATCTTTACTGTGTTATACTACTAGACCTCTAAATTTACTATTTCGTATTTAGTATTTCCAATTATTACTCCTTTTATCAAAATATTCGAATCATAACACTCACACGAAAAGAAAAAAAATGGAATGGAAGTACATACAAGCTCGTAATCGAAGACTTCCCAGTAACGAAGGAGAAAAAGATAAATTTCGAAAATTTAAGATAAGTAAATGTAAGTGACAGTGTCCCTGCGTAGTTAGAATTCAACGAATATGCAAATGAAAGAACGAATGGTTGCGACGAACGGATAACAATGGAAGAATAATCGTACGATCATTGCCGTTCTATACTCCTCTTCCTCTCTTTTGTCGAACGTGGCGAGAACTTTCGCGTGACCACGCGGAAATTAACCGATTGCGATCTCGGGAGGTGTAAAACTGGCAAAATGGCGGTGCTCAAAGAAGGAAATACACTGTTCAGGGCGGAGCCAAGCCACTGGAAATGGGCAGACCGGTGTGTTAATCACGCTATCGAGGTGAGGGGATCGACTAATTAACACTAAGTTAATCGTTCGGCTCGCTACCGGCCGATCGTGTTCGACGCCATTCTGGACACGTTCCACGAACTTTTCATGGTGAAGGAAGGCCATTCATACGTTTCAGTGTATTTATTTTCATTGAAGTAAGATAAAATATGCGTTGATAAATTTATAACGACGTTCATTTTGCTCCGAAATGTCGGTAAAGTGTCTTTTCAAATAACAGGTAATTAAAAAACATTGATTTCCTGAAGAATACGAAGACAGTCCAGTACAGTCTAACATTTTGACAGCACGTGTCATTCACGCATATGTGACATACACAACTAACGATTATACTCGAGACAGTTTCGAACATATTAAACCTTAAACGACAATCCGAACCAAGTCGGAAGAACGTATCACCGCAACGAAGAGCAACAACCATTTCCACCCAAGAGTCAAAGATTCACAAAACGCCATCTCCACCAACCGATAATGAAAAAGAACCCATTTCCCGAGAACGAAACCAGCCTCTTGTCGCACACGGTCGTCTAGCTCGTCCTCGAAACCCAATGAAAAGCCAACGAATCGCCAAGGATCATCTTCACTGTCTCTCCGTTATCACCGTCAAGCTTAAAGCTGCGTTCACACTTCACCGTGTCCCCATGAAATTACTCTCCCCTGCCTAAACGATTGATCTATCCATTATGGCCCGTGCACACTGTACGCGCTCACTGCGTGGTGTTCACGCGTCCCATCCTACTTCGCACGTTGGCAGCAGAGTCCAGGGGGGTGGGGGGAGGGGGTGAAAGCAAAACGACACACCACCGGCGTGTGACGATTACTGTCCCGATGGAAAGGCAGCACGACAGCAGCAACAGCAGCAGCAGCAGCAACACGTTAAGAAAACGACGAAAATCGAAAGTTCCGTGACGACGGTGACGGGCGACAGGGTGAGATACAGGGCGAGAGAGAGGATTGCAAGGCGTCGCGGCGCTGGTCGGTACTAGACTTGGCGTCGGTTCGTTCGTTAGCTGGACCCTCTTGCTCGCCCGTATTAATTTGCTTCCTCCTCCTCTACCCCCGTCGACACCGCCCCCTTCCTCGTCACGGCACGTTTCCTCGGTCATCCCCCCTCCCCTCCCGCCCCAAAATGAAAAGGGGGGCTTCGGGTCGCCCCTGGTCTTAGTTGCCGGCTGCTGCTACCGCTGCCGCTGCCGCCGCCCGCCACCGCGCATGCGGACCACGCTAATCATCCTTCGTCCTCTACCCCCTCGGACCATCCCCTCGTTGCCCCGCTGGCAGCCCACGATGTGCTTTCTACGCGCGACGCACGCCGGCTCCACCAAGGTGAGCCGGCAGAAAATTAACTGGAACTACTACCCGGCTCTCTCTCTCTCTCTCTCTCTCTCTCTCTCTCTCTGTTGTATATCTTCGTCGCACCGACGACCGCGCTCCAGACCTACTTCGAGCTAGTTACTCGCGACCGTGACCTTCCGGTTCGATGAAACCTGGAGACTCGCGCGGAAATTAAAGCTGGAATGATGGAGATCCGCGGCGCGAAAACGCTAAATTCTTTGGTTATTATCGACATTCTTTTACGTCGCGAGCTGTCGACCGCAGATTTCAACGCGTTCGTGGAATAGAACGGCAGTGCGAGACATGGTTCATGAAATTCCGTTTTTTTAACATTGTAGTCTCGAGAAACAGCTTACTTTTTGCAATCTCATATTTTCTTCCACTCGTGCTTTTCCTATAATGTAGTAACGCTCGAAGAAATTTGTGCAATTTTTCTCTTTTCTTTATATTCTTGGTTTGTGTAATGCGCTTCTATGCAATAGAAGCTATTTTTATTCGCATCTCCCAATTTCTGTCAATTATATCACTTCATTCGTCACATCTTTTTTGTAGTGTTCAATTCATCAAAATCATATTTACAAGGACTGAAACCAGTCTGTAACCGAGACTGGTCAATTATTGTTAATTTTTCATTCGAGATAACGCTACCCTGTTGGAAACTCTCCTTGCTCTCAAAGAGCATGAGCAAACAACACGTTCGAATTTTAACGTTACCAAGCAAAAAATGTATATATTAAGAAAGCATTCGACTCGAGCGTAGTAGCACGAAGCAGCTCGATTGAAGGGTCGATGACGTGATGAGACTTTCGAAACGAGAGGCAGACCGAAACGCGCGCGCCAAGGGGGTGGCGGCGGCGCGATAGTAAACGAATTATTGGAAAATCGTGCGAGGGGCGCGCCGAGGGAGAGGAGGTCAGCAATTTTTCGCCTCATTGGACGTAAAAAGGTGACGCTTTATCGTTCGGCGGCGGCGGTGGCCACGTAACCGAGCGACGAACATTCACCAGGCCTCGTGAACGGGAAGTTCACGAAGGCGGGCCAGGGGGCATTAACACCGGCTCGTTGTAGATGTTGATCAGGCGGCGCATTTTTACCGAGGCCAATTTGCCGGGGATGAAGCTCGCGTGACGTTCTTCCTCTCGCTGCTTCATCCACGGTAACCGCAGATAAAATATCACCTGCCCCGCCGAAAGCTATGAAAATTACGCTGGAATTTCGTTGGCAGCGAGCGCCGAGCTCTCTCAACCGTTATTGGCGTGTGGATCGCGAGGAACGAACGATATGTCCTCCGAGGCGAAACGCAATTTCGAGAGGCGAACGCTGCCGTCCCGAACTTGTTCGCGCGAGCTTCCACCCCGTTTCCCTCGAAGCTTTTAACCCTTCAGCACCGAACGACGTAGTTACATAGAATGGCGTATGACTTCTTCGCTGCGTCTTTCACGCGCATCCTTCACAAACTCAAAAGTTTCGGCAGCTTTCGCTTGACAAAGTCTCCTCGAGTAAGTTGCAGATGTTTGGATTTTGAGCTGTGTTTAGTGCACGGTAAAACTGATAACATGACTCAGCTACGTAATCTGTGACTTTTCACTACTTTTCATTTACGGCAAAAAATTTAACCCTTTCATTACACCGGATATATACGGCATCTATTGGCGTATTGACGTATTAAAAAGACTTTGGATACACATAGGACACTTCAACCATAAAGACGAGCTTTCCCTAGTTTTTCTATTGGACAGGGGATTATTTATACGACAAGAAATTATTGTAATAAAAAATTTTCTAAACTTAATCTATTGCAATTCAGAAAAGACCGGCATATAACTGTTGATCTCTTAAAAATTTAAGATTAGATTCTTGTTTGAAGAATTAAAGTTTGTTTAAAAGGAACATTCTAGACTCTCATCGAAATGTTACCAGGAAATTCAAAAGGGATTCCATTTCAAAACGGATTAACAGATTCAGAAAATGATTCGAACAATGTACACATTTTTGGATCGTAGAAAAAGGGTTAGAAATAATTCTATAAAAAATAATTCTATAAAAAATATTTTCATAAAGAAATAGAAAGTATTAAATTACATTCTCGTAGAACTGTGATTCGCTATAGAGAAAGAAACTGGGAAGTGTTAAACGAAATCCACCTTCGTACACCCGAAGAACAAAAATCTAATTTAACAATTCCCTTAACATAAACGGCCCGAGCAACAAGCAGACGATTACCCTCCATTAAAATCTCCCACCTCCGGGGAACTCTGACGCGCAATAAGCTCTCCAGTTTTCTCTCGATTAGAATCTCTCTGGGATCAACGACCCTTTTCACGAGCAACGCGTACAAATACCGCGAAAGGAATCAAACGCCTCCCTTTCATCCTACGACGCCTCGACGTTTAATTAATCAATCGCGACTCCGCGCACGCAGACTTCAAACAACGATACAAAAGAAAAAAAAAAAAGAAGAAAAAGAAAAAATGTAAAACCCCATCGACAGCATGGGACACCGTGGAAAAACGACGTTCGAGAGGGCGTATCGACGCCATTGACTCGGGACGTGGAAAGAAGAAACTGCGAAAGACAAGGGGACGAGGCGCGTTCCGGATAAAGGCGGTTCCGCGCGATGAATCGGGGGTTCAAAGAGCTCGAAGATTCCGAGAGTGCGGCATATTCGCGGGCATAAAACAGCGAAACGCTTAGCATGGTAACATCGCGGCAACCGGGGCGTCATTACCGTATTGATCGCGGGGGTGGTTCCACTCACCCCTTCCCTCTACCGGTTCCCTCTTCCTCTTTTCCGCCCTCTGTCTCTGTCCATCTCTATCCTCCCCCATACTCTCGCGATACTGCCGCGTTGTCGAGGATCAAGCAGGGCAAGGGCCGAACCCTTGAAGAGATTCACAGACAAGAAGAGAGGGTTGAAAGTAGGACAACGAACTCACCGGCTTCTCTAACGAGTTCTCTCTCGGATCAAAGGACCTGCTGCACGTGGGTGGAACAACGATCCGATAATTTGGAATCGCGCGCCATCATGCCGCTATCGATCGCGTCCGCGATGACTCCGGACGAAACCTGCGCCCTTCGTGATGACGCGGCCTCTCTTCCCCGCGCACGCCGGTGCACGCCTCGAATGATTTTCGAATTATCCTTGGGATTACTCGGTCTGCCTGCGACGTGAGAACAATCTGGTTGGAAATTTTGATTTACAGCGCGAACTCTTGGCTAGGAAAAACGATAATTTGAAGAAGGACTTATGTATTATTATGTCGGAATATGGTTCTTGCGATACGTTTGAGAGGATGGATGGTGCGAAGTTGGTACGTCATGAGAATGTATCACGCGTAATCTTAGTTTCTGAAGGATTATAAGAGATATTATTATGTTTGTAAAGATGGTTGAACAACGAGATAGATGGCAATTTTAAATTGTGCTTTGTTTTGTTGAAAGAAATAGTAAAGTCGAGGAATATTCGAAATTATAATTATTATTCAAAAATTGGACGATTTATCACCAGCGAATCAGAAAATATTATCAAACTTTCACTCGCATCTCTCACTCTCGAATATTTTAGCAAGTGCCGTAGAAAACTGTATAGAAAATGAATATGAGCAACTTTTCATTCGTGACTTCTCTCTTTCTCACACACACACTAAAATATTTTTAAACGATCTAAAAAGAAAGATTAATGTACTGATCCAGCTGTCATTTTGAACCGCTTTAAGAGAAAAAGAACTTGTTCAAAGGTATTGAAAAAGAAAATGAACTATCGTTTTGAAAGGTTCTGGTTGGACGGTTAATTTGTCCGCACGAAAGGATGACGGAATGCACCCGATTCCGATTCAGCGAGGTGATATTGACCTCGACTATGACGTCAAACGAAGAGTTCGTCGATATTTATTTCCTTTTCTTGCCGCAAACCACTCCTTTACATCCTCACCGATGGATCCAGGACCCGTTGCAAGACCGGTTTGGTAAGAATCAACTGATCACGGAGGCAAGAAACAACTGAATCACTGTGGCTTCGACCCTTCAACTCGAGGATCAAGGTACAGACTGCTTCGTCAGGCTGTCGAATATTCGAAGAATCCAAAACGAACAGTAAATCATAAACAATATCATAATACTCCGATCGATGTATAATCAACAATGCCTGTAAGACATTTGTATGGAAAACTGGGACGTGCAAAAGAAAATAAAATAATGCTTCGTAGAATACCAAATACTGGTATTCGAAGATTGTATTTTGTTAAAAAATAAAATAATTGTCTGTTTCCTATTTTCTCGTATCATCATAACTTCCCTCCATTTTCACAGAACACACAAACGATTGAAACTACTTTACAGAATTCTAGCCTCACATTTTCTTAAATCCTTGGTTTCTATAATCTTTAGAAATAGAAAAACGCCAATGTCCAATATCTTCAGCTTCTACAAAGTTCAAAGAGCTTTCTGTGACAATAAAATTTCTGAATTTCTGAATTCATCGGAACACGTGGTGGTGATTTGAAACATATCCTCAAAAATTCAATAATCACTCGCAACTTCTCTTTCTTTGAATCACCCTGCAAGAAAGGCACAAAGAAACAAGCCTGTCAGAAACGTACAACCTTCCGTCACCCGAAACACCTGCCACTAAAAAAAAACATTCCAATCCGTGGAAAGAAACTCGAGGGACGATAACGTCGAGACGTAGAACGCACGAAGGGAAGTATCTCGAACAAGAAGAAGAAGAAGAAGGAGAAATTCGGTGCGAATTGGTCGCTCGTGTGGCGATCGATAAAGAAATAAAAATGAGCTTGGTTCCTCCATCGCGTGTGACGATAAGTTTACCGGGACGCAACGAGCACGAAAGGATGTGGAACCTGTATCAAACAGGTTACAAAGCAATGGGTTGAATCAGGCTCGTGTCGCGTGCAATGTAATCGGAGCGTCGCAAGCTGGATTTCTGTCAGAGGAGCACGATCGATCAGCTATAAGAGATATTCAGTTCCGACTGATCGGTTGGAGAAATTGTCGATGATAAGAGCAGTGAGCTGAGAGCTTTAACATCTCTTGAAGAATCTTGAAGAATCACTATTCCCGAGGTATTCAGATTAACGCGTAAAAATTCAAACACGATTTTTGCATCCCTCATTTTATCAGTATCGTGAAAATATATGTATTTTATTCCACGTAAATGTATCATCTCCTTAGACTTTAAATAGAACTTAGAATTTTAATCGAATATTTTAACCACGTAAATGATTATGATTTTAGATAGTTTCGTGTTTCTTACGACGTTAAATAATTCTGGAAGAATCTAAAAAAAAAAAAAGAAAAACAACAAATAAAAGACTAAATTTCGAGATAGATTCTCAATCAAAACCAAATTACTTCTAATGCACAGAAATTGCACAGAAATTGCTTCTAATCTATGCAACGAACGAAATTGTCTTTCGATTGCCACATCGTGTCAACATACACACACACACACACACACACACACACACGCACACACACACACACACACACACACACACACACACACATAGGAAGAGATAATGCATTCTCCAAGCCTACGCAATCATGATCGCTCGTCAGTCGAAATTTTAGACTTGCCCGACATGGGAACGGGGGAAAAGAATTGGCCGCGATCGTTAACATAATAAGTGCAACAAGTAGGACTGGAATGATTTAACGTAGCACGTGATTACACAGGAAATTCGCAATTTCCATATGGTCTTGCCACCGCGATCGTTGGCAACGACACACACCGCGGCTCGCAAAAGAAAAGCAAATTACCGTAAAAACCTCGTGCGTCTCCGTGTGCTTGCCTTTTTTCATCAAATTGCGATGAGCCAACTGCTGCGTCCACCAACTGACCTGTTAATCCTTTCGAGACCTCGAGGATTTCACAGAATAAATGACAGTACGCGATTTTCGCGAGACAAAAAAATAAATAAAACAGTGAAAAAAGAGAAAGAAAAAGAAAAAGGGGAGGGAGGAATGAATGAATGAAAAAAAAGAAAAAAGAAAAGAAAAAGCAACGATAACAGAAATGCCGAGGAAACGTCGCGCTGCGTATGATGAATGCGAATAGAAGTGATCGTTTCCCGTGATTACACGGGAACTCTCTGTAATAATCGGTGTAATTCTCGTTTCTCGTTCAACTGTAAGAAATTATATAGACGTGTATAAATCAACAGGTATGCAGACCACACCGGGAGGGAGGAGAACAGGTACGAATGCGCGTAATTATTGTCTTTGCAGATGGAAACAATAAGCTGGAACCGAGCGCGTACAGAAGCGTTCGCTCCGCGTGTGTCTCTATAGAGAACGAATTTATTAAAATTTCTCGAATGCTTCTATTGTCTTTTAAATTAAATCGCGTCATAGAATCGTATGGAATTAATCTGCGAAATCTTCGACGGTATATGAAACTGTGAATTATAATTAAATTTGCGAATTAAAGAAAATGAGTCTCGAATTGAAACTAGATTGATTAACCCGTGAAACTGAAAAAAAAAATATATTTGTACGATTTCGAAATGAATTTCATTGGTCGAATCATTGGTGAAATTAAAACTAGATGAAGGTGTCTACGAGAAGTTTCAAAATGGTATAATAATCATTTAAAATAATAATGTACCTATGATTTTTTTATCATTACATTTTTACCGAGTCAACTTGAAATACAGCGTATATTATTTTGAATAATATTTTGAAGCTGCAGAATATTATTTTCCCGTTTACAATATTCGTATAACAAAATAATTTTATAGTCTCGAAGACCTTACTCTTTCGTTGCTCTCGTTTTACGAATATTATCATTCTATCAATGTGATATAGTAAGTTCTCAATAATTTACTTCGATAATTACACGCCCTGAGGAATGATCAACATGATCGCCGAATGAAAATTCCAGACGGTCAATATCCAAATAATGGATAATTCGCCAAACTGATACTCTCTAATTACAATAACAACCATCAACGTTCGTCTTGACATTACTTATAACTGCAACAAACGCAGGAAATCAATTTCCGAGACTGAGACTCGACGAACCGAATTCTCTCTAAAATTCTCGCGGAAAGAGAGAGAAAAAGAGAGAGGAAAAAAATAAATAAAATCAGCATGCTTCGAGGCACGCGGAATCGATAATCATAAACGCGAATGGCAGAGTATACAGCGGCTATCCATCGATGGAGAGGAATCGACGACCGGCAGAGACTGAAGCGAGAGGAATGAGAATGGCCAGCGCGAGCAACCAATCCAGACAATGGCGTGGTTGGTCGACGAATCGGTTCTTCGAAACATCAGCGACATTTCCCGGAATGACTCTCCTAAATGGGACCAAACGCGGTCCCGATATCTTCCTTGCGGAGAAATACAGACGAACGAGAACGGGGGAAAAAAAAGGAAAGAAAAAGAAAGGGAAGGAAGAAGAAGGAAGGAGGAGAAGAAGAGTTCAAATCCTTCGAGAGATTTTCTCTCTCCTCTCGGCGTGCAACGATCCACGGTCAACGATCTCTCGCCGATCCTCTCCCGTTTGAGTTTTTAAGATTGCCCTCTGTCAATGCCACGGGAAATTACCATTCCCGCCACTGTCGGCCGTTATTATCGAGATTACGGATCATTATCGTTCTGTGCGGCGAGTCGAGCAAAAGCAAAAGAAAAAGAAAAAAAAACTCGAAAAAAAAGTTCATTTATCGTGGATCAAGACGTTGGATCGCGGGAGACGGGCATGAATTATTCAGCGAGATTGATTCGTTTGGTAAATCGTGGCCGCGATTACGCGTCATACGCGTTTTCGCCACTGGCTTTCTCTCTCTCTCTCTCTCTCTCTCTCTCTCTGTGCGTCCGTGGATAAATTAGATCGAATAAACGGGTTCCACAGGTCGTCGCGTTGCAAACGTTCGACGATCACGGCAACAAGGTTGCGATTGATATGTTGCGCGATTGCAGAAAATTGAACGAGGATGTGGACCTGTTTCGCGGAAACGTTCGATAAACGGACGAAGCGAAGGACACTCTTGGTAGAATTCCAAAGTTCGCTGGTAGCTGACATTATTCGTGAATTATGTTGAACGTAACGAGGTTTAAGCTTATCCTTTCCAAACACAGTCTGAATCATTCAGTTTGATTTTATTGTCGTTGATCTGAATTAGCGAATCTTGTATACTCATTTTGGTTTCAAATCGACTTTTACAAGTTTTCTCGGCACAGTTAATGGCATATATTTGGCTAATGATGCAAACTATTTGACTAAACTTGGAACTAGAAAACAAACATTGATGTTTGAAAAACAATTGTAAAGTATTGACCGCTAAAAGGGGAAGCAATTAACAATTTCTAATTAATTCAAACACACGCTTGATCCCTGCATTATCTCGTCGAGTCTCATCAATGAATTGTACCTGTCGGGACATCTTCTTGTCACAACGAGATTCAACATCTAACATCTGACCACGTGTAACCAAAAGGTTCGAACACCATCGTGTCGCCGATGACCACGGAATGTCTGAGAAGGCGCTGAATGTCTCATTGTCCCGAGGAGACAAAAAGAAACGGCTATCGAAGCAAAGTGTATCATTACGGAAGAGCGTTCGATATGGCAAGAAGCATCCATATCGTTGGACGTGCCTCTGCTTCGCTGCTACTCCTCCTCGTTCTCGTAGCTAGAATCAAATTGTTAGACATTCCTCCGCGTGGTCCTCGTGAACGAACGATTGAGACGTTCAGCACGGCGACTCGTGTGGCGCATACAAGGGGAGTCCTTGTTACCGAGTCGCCGTCGCGAGTTGCATGCTTGGTAATCTTTCTCGAGCACGGCTGCAAAAAGCAGCGGCCATTTAACGAAGCTTAAAAACAAATCTCCGCGTTGTACCCGGCGCGCACTTCGACTTCTCTCTGTTCTCCGACATATCTTTCTCTCTTTGTGTATGTGTGTGTGTGTGTGTGTGTGTTACACCGTTTCTCTCGACGAACCAGCGGACACGCGAGAGAGAACGTATCACAATGCCTAACGAGTACCCTGATGCTTGATGCGTCTCGCGCCGGGCTACGTACTGCCATGCTTCTAAAGACACACCGAGTGCTTGTTCTGCTAAGCGCTTCCCTATTTTACTGTTTCGCTTGTTATCTTCGTTTTTTTCTTTTCTTTTTTTTT
>NIPQ01058464.1:0-25707 GCA_002806875.1 Lepidotrigona ventralis hoosana | reverse complement strand
AGTCTAACGCTACCCTCAACGACACAGTGGGGTTCCGCAGAACCGCTGTCGGTTTACTGCCAGGACGCCAGACTGCAAGTATCTCACCTCGTCCTTTCGGACGTGGCTGCAGTTCCTCGATTCGTCACACTGGCTACAAAACTTGGAGACCCGACTCTAGTGCAACGAACAAAGTAACAATAGTACCAACGAACGAAAGAAGAGAGGAGATGAGGGATTCCTAATTTCGTCCCAAGTTCAATAAACGTGTCTTTGTACAAAATGCGTTCACAATGAATTTACAAAGGCTAACTAAAACTAAACGCACGCAACTTAAAATTAAGACGCACGCAACTTAAAGCTAAGACGCACGCAACTTAAAGTTAAGACTAATGCATACCACGATGTCCTCGTGGTGCTCCGCTGGGCCGATGTGCACACGACGGAAGTTCACGTGGTAATGTGTGTCCGTACTACTCAAGGTTATATAATATGTGGGTCGTCAGTGATCAGGTACAGTTGACAACTTTTTTTTCAAACTTCTAAAGTTTTATCTTTGTGTATACGTCGAAAGTTTAATTGATAAGGATCTCTAAGCCGCTCGAGGTTAATGTAATGTTGATAATTTTTTTTTCAAACTTCTAAAATACGTTGAAAGTCTAGTTGATATTGAATCTCCGTATCTCTCAAGGTTAATCTAGTGTTTCGGTTGTCAGTGATCCGAAACAGTTAATCATTTTTTTTAGTATTTCGTAAAACAGTTTTTCTATTATACTAATCAATAATTTAATAGTTTTTACATTTCTATCGCAAAGTTACACTTTCTTGAATATGTTACAATGTTAAATGTAATTTTTATTTACTGAAACTGAATTTACGTTTTCGTGATATTAATTTTTAAATTATAACTGCATTGATGTATATTAAATAGTAATTTATGTAGAGAAAAATGTTGTCAAAAGTTAAATTAAGCGATTGTCCCCCATTAATTTAAGGCAACAATAAATACTTTAATTTCTATATTTTTTACAAAATGAAACTACGTTTGCACGGTCGTTTTTGACTTATAATTCTGACATGTAGCAAATGCTAATTTATAAGTCTGTGACATATAATTTATGTGGAATATAATTATATTATAGTAAAAAATTAAATTGGTCGTTTTTTAGGAATAGCTATGCAAATAAGGAAGCGTTCGCGTTTAAGTCAATAATTTTCGATGTAGATGTAACATTATTCCACGGACGAGGTCGGTTAGGCTCGGACGGATACGGAAACATGCAAAAAATCCTCTAACTCGCCTATTTTGCTAGTTTAACCATTTCGTCGAGTCGACGGACAGAATAGTAACAGAAATTTGAGCCTTTTTAGGTCTTGGCAACTGTCTTTGTCAGGAAAACCGAAATTTGCCTTTGTCCCTTTAATTCGTTTTTCTTTTTTCATTATACACACTAATGAAGACGAAGTGAGTGAAAATGTAGACTGATTACTCTCTCACCAATTTCGGTGATTTTTTAATGTACTGTGAAGATATTTTTTCCTGTAACGCATATGTTAGACTTTATTCGTTAGAGGAAAGGGTCGTTCAGGGTATCGATTTCTAAATGATATTTAGGGATCGGCGAAATCATTGATGGAGTGGTTAATGAAATTTGTCGGCAATTAGAATGGAAGAAAATACGAATGAGAAATTTTTTAAATTTGTAAAATATTAATACTAACATGTGTATGTATGTGTGTGTGTATGTGTGTGTGTGTGTGTATCATTAAGTCACTCATACTTCATTTCGGTTTTATTAATAATTTATAACAATAAATGCCGTCGAATATGCAACTCAGTAAGTTAGTCTTAATAAATAACATCGTACTATAAAAAGGAAAATACGTATGGTATCGTTTAAAAAAATAAATTGGACTTCGAAATTTCGAAACGGACGAATTTTGCAAGAAATAATTTATAAGATATAATGTGCTTCTTTATTGCAAACAATATTGCAGAAATATGTTATTGATAAGTTCAAATTTTCATAAAATCGAGTTTAGGGGATAAAGATAATTCATTCAGGTTTTTGATTTAGAAATTAGTAAGTAAAAAGATCTAATTATGTCTTATCTAATTATGTTGTTCATAAAAATATCATATTTCAATCAATCTTTTCTAATACTTTTAAATAGATGTTATTAGTCAAATATGTATTAAATTTTTCATCCCAATTTACTTTAGTCGTTATTTCTTCAGTGATGGAGTACTATTTTAAAAAAATTTTTTTCGCCTAGTAGTGCTGCGGTAGCAAAATCGGTACAACAGGATGTGACACGAAAATGGTTACACGATCTTATTATCATGGCCGAAAAAATACATGGTCATGCAATGTCTATTCATATGCCTTATCTGTCGCTGTCACGAGTATGTTATCTGTCGTTCACAATGTAGAAAATAATAATTTTTACCTTTATCGTTCATCGATAAAATCGTTTTCCATGTTAACGGCGAAATCGTCCCTTAGGAACTTGGTAGTTTTGCCTGCAGGTGGTTGGGAAAAGGTCAAAGCCCGCCATTACGCGACGTCACGGCCGTTATTAAGGCGCAATTCTTTAAATATTGATTGAAAGTGGGTTGGAGTCGGTGGGTGGAAGCTCAAGCAGGACAGAGGGAAAGGAAGCAGAGATGGTGGTTAGACGAACGGACGAGATGAGATGAGAAGGTAGATGGAAAGGGAAGATCGTTTATTATATATGATGGGCGCGGCCCATCTCTCTATGGATTTTTTCTCCCATTATAAATGCGAACCATTTCGCAGATAAATTTTTAATTATCGGCTGGTTTAAATGTTTGACGAAGGGTCATGCGTCCCTTTATCGTTCGTATCTCTGTATTGAAAATTTTTTTTGATTGTGTCCCTCGTTGAATTTTTTTGGGATGAATTAGGGAGTAAGTTCGATCCTTTGAATTCTTATTTCACGCACGTTGGATAGAAAGAAACGTTTAAGAATCGCATTGTTGATTTCTCCATCAATCATCATGGAATATTTAACGCGTATTCCTTGGACAGTATATGAGTTCAAACTAAGGAGAAAATATTATCATACTAGGCGACCGTATTAGGAATTCGTTCGTATATGTTCGCGTTTGAAATTTTTTGTCTTAACTATGTTATACATTTCTCGATGAATTTTAATAATTGAGATATTTGATGTTTTAGAAATATCTTTCAGATACTTCTCATTTCTAATATGAATAGATAATACAAATACGATTGAAAATATTACTTGACTATCTAATATTATTAAACGGTATTATCTACTATATATTATTTCAATAATTACAAATCAATATCAGTCAACTTCCACAAATTACTTCAATTGAAAGATAAGTTATCTCAGTTTTCCAATAAAAAATATGTTAAATCGTTAAATTTAATTGTTTGAAATTTAACAAAATGTAATACTTCTTTTCTTTCTTCATTAAATGCATCGAATTTGTGTTTAAGACAGGGGCTTTCTAGTGCCCACCAAGAGCGGCCATGTTTTCGAAGGCATCCAAGAATGTCGCTTGGTTGTTTTGCCTTTAGCGCGACCACCACCGCCATCAGTACCACCCTTACAGAATTTTCTTTCCCCGTCGAGCTGTAAACCCCTCCACCCTTTAACTTTCACACTACCCGCACCGACCTTTTCTCTCTTTCTTTCTTCTTTTCCTAGCTCGAAAGTCGAAAGCATGAGAGAGAGAGAGAGAGAGAGAGAGAGAAAGGAGGCAGGAACCCCTATGGATTTTTTTTCCGTACCGCGAGTTCACCCCCTGTCGGTCTTTACCCCGCCGCCCCTTGTCAGGATCGGTCCACGATGTTTTAAGGGTTCGAGCAACCCCTGGCGAAGGTTCTAAAAAAAATTCAACCCCCAATTTGTAGGGTTAGCGGCCTGTTTAATTGCGATATCCAGTACCTTTTCGCGATTCATCTTATTTTTTTCTTTTTTCTCAGTGGTTTCGCTTTTTTGTCAACTCTGTCCCTGTTTATTGTATCGTGGCTTTTCGCTTCTGTCTCTCAGTGATTTTCAAGGCGTCGAGCTGGCTCATAAGGGCTCGTTGCTCGTTAATCTTCCGACGGTTCCTCTTCTTTCTTTTTTTTTTTTTTTTTCTTCACCGCGGTACCGTGGCTGCTCGGGAATAATAATGAGACTAATCCGTCCGACACACCCTATACATTAATTCCTCGCACGGTCCACTTCTCGAGCCGACCACTCGAAAGTTTTACCGATACGAATTGCGTTTCCTCGAGAGTAATCGCGCGACAAGGGCCACGCATTAATGGACCAATAAAAATACCCTGTTCTAACGTGTTTATAATTCCGCAAAGCTCGACTTGGCGGACATGGGTCACTGGTGATGACTTTGAAATAGCTGGCTTTCAGTGCAGTTTGTTCGGATTTATTTTAAATCTTTAAATAATTTAAATCTGTGGATTGAATTAAAATTTGAAATAAAAAAGGTTGAAGATCTAACAGTAATAGTAAGGCAAATAAATTTACCTTGGAACCTTAGTGTGATTTAGAATATCATTAATAATAGGAGGCTTTGCTTAGCGATAATTTTCATTTCTTGTTAGTTTTCTCTTGGTGGAAACATCGCATATCTTTCGTGCTGTGTATTATAAAATAAATTATTATATTTTGGCACGAATGAAATCTTATGTTAAAACTGTTGTCACTATCAGTTCATTAGTTCTGTAACCTCTGTGATTTTTAAAAGAATCTTAGAATTAAAGCTCCTGTAATGATAATTATAACAGTGAAAATTCAATCAGTATTAAACGTATAATTTATTGAACTCGCTAAATGACCTGATTAATAAAAAATTGGTTACGTTTCTCCAGCAAGCAAGAAAAAAAAACGAAATAAAAAAGAGAAAGTAGCACATCGAGTATCTATCCATTAACCTTCGGGAGCATAGTGACGCACGAGCATAATGCGAAGTTTACAGTGGCGGCACACCACCCCTTTCGCCACGCTGTGGGATACTATGCACCCCCTGTAACCAGTCTAATTGCGATATCGCCTTTTTTTCGCTCGTTGTGTTTTTTCTTTCTTATTCGGGCACGTACCTCGCCCGGTTGCCTCTCGTCTATCGTTTTTTGCCCGGTATTTTCCTGCCACCCGGTAATTATGTGGGCGCGGTGGACCAAACAAGGGAAGGAGCCGCGGTGGCGAAGAAAAAAGTCGTTTTGCATATTTAAATCCGACAGGAGAGCGCGAGCAGGATCGGGGGAGCTGGAAAACGGTGGCTTGAGGGGTGGCTCGAGAGAGAGAGAGAGAAGGAGAAAGGGGTTGCTAGAGTTATCCGAGAAGTGAGAGAGAAAGAAAGAAAGAGAAATCGAGGTAAGGGCGCGTGCGCCATGACAATAGACCGTGTTTGCACACCCGAAAATTGGCCGGCGCAGAAAAACAGGCGGCTGTCTCTCGGCATGAGATGAAAAAAAAAAAGGAAAGGAAAAAAAGAGAAAGAATGAAAAAACATTGCTAGATGTTAAAAGAAAGGGAGAGTGGCTAATCGAAGGACACGCGTTGAATGTCTTCAACCTCGTCACGCTGGTACGCGATTCGAAAGGGTTTCTCAAATTCGAACGAGACAATTAGGCCATGAATTATGATATTTAGCCGACTGATAGTTTTGAAAGCATTAGCTATAATTTATTACTTCTAGACGACGACGTTCACTGATTTTAGATTATGTGTTTCAACGGTTGTAAACTAGGGAAAATTAATGAACCGACGCAACTTTATGCGTTTTAATATCGCTCGTATTCGTTGTTGATATTGCGGAGGAAAGGAATGACAGAATCGAAAGATATTTGGTGGAAATTTGGAAGAAAATGTAGTATGTTGAAATTGTCTATCTCCATATTACAGTAGAACGAACCTACCTTTCTAAAATATTTACTCCAATACTCATGTTGGTTTTAATTAACAAAGTTTCGTGAGCCTTGTAAACTAAAAACTTTTATCTCCGACATATTTTAACCTTCTATAACGTCAAATAAAAACTGTAACTGTATACTATATAATTTACACACAGTTCTCACATGCTTTTGAAGAAAATTACGAAACAGTCGACTCACCACCTCTCAAATTTCCCTTACCCTCACGACTCAGGGAATCCTTTCTAATTCTATTCGAAATTAATCGTGACGGAAAACAATCGAGCGTCTCCTCTCGTTCAGGTGGTTCGATATACAGTCGTGCATCATTCGCATCGACGTGGTTCGTTCCGGATACGTGGACGTAGCCGAGCATCGATCGTCCGGATTAGTCGGATCCAATTTTCTGCGGACGATAAATTAGAATTTATGAAATGAGCGTGGAAGGCAACGCGAGGTCTTTCCGAGGGTGAAAGCCTTACGAGGGAGGCCCATTCTCTCCTTCTCTCCTTCGAGACTCTTTACCCCCCGTGTATAAAAAAGTATTCTCCCTCCCCCAATGCACACCCCCTCGCACACCGGAACTAATAGTTTTTTCCTCCTTTTTTTCACACGCTGCCCCATCGTGTGTCGGGCCGCGTCTCGTTTCGATCATGAAAATTGTTCATTTCCACCAGATAGCATCGTTCCCGATATACGATACGAATGTTATCATTTCTGCTGTGATAGTCATTTATGGCGATGCTTTATTGTACGCGTGAATAATATCTCGAGTACGTACACAGTGGCTGCAGGAAGTATTATTTGCCAAATGATATGAAATTTAATATATTATTATATTGGATATTTAATTAAACAGTGCCATGATAAATACAGTGGCGTGCATGCAAGTATTTTTCATAATATTTTGTATGCGAATATTTTTAGTTTTTCTTGGTTTTAAGTTGTATGAATAGATTGCCGACTTTTATGCAAATTTATATTTATCTGAACACAGCTTACAAAAATTGGACTTATACAGAAATTCATTTCAGCTATTAAATATTTTAACGAGTATTATTCCTCCGATACTTTTGCGTATTACCTAGATTTTACGTAATTTGAAATTTCTAATCTTTTTAAGTGCATAAAAATCCGCAGTCTATATATGTATGATGAGTGACAAAGATACATGCACATCATTTATTAATAATACGAGTGGCAAGTAATTTCTAAAAATGGATGATGGAAGTGAGTCGTGTTAATCCTACAAATACTTTTTTATATATTATAATATTTATAATATTATAAGATTTATAAATTACTTCGAAATTATACTGCAAATGTCGTTTACTTTAAATACTAAGTGTTAGCTATGTATTATTGAACAAATACATTTTAATTTCATGGAATATTACAGATTATTAATTACAAATGTTTCTTGAATGTAGATTTATTTGCCATTGTATTTATTATTTTATTGTGCATCAAAATCTCACTCTAAATATAAATGTGATTAGTTTGACAACTCAAATAATATTTTAAAAACTATGGCTCCACCTAACTGTTCTCCTATTTCTCTATAGGCAAGAATATTGGTATTCAACGAAATGGGACGAATCGTTCGATAGACATCGAGGGCCGACAGATGTTTCCCATTTTTTTCACACTCTTTTCTCTGTCGATGGAACACCGTTATTTTCGCAAAAAAAATTTCCCGAAACCGATCGGGTGCACGCACACGAGCGTACACTGTACCACGTACGAACAGCTCATCGGTTGTTTTCTTTCGAAGGCTCTTCTTTTTTACAGGACGATGGAAATGTGACTCCTTTTTTCACTTTTTTAACTTTTTCTCTTGCAACATAAATGAAGGGAACAAACATTTCTACCACGGAATTAATTAATCGAATGACAATCATCTCAATAATATAAATTCACTTTCCATTTATTTCTAAATATTTTTTGCTCGTAATTAAAATTAAAAAATAATTCAGATAATCTTTCTACAGATATTATGTTAATCTAACGACATGGATTCACACTTTCTGTCTATAATATTCTTGCGTATTTCTTGTTCTTAGATCATTAAAATCAAGAACTAATTTCTCATAAGATAGATGTGATATATAACGCATTCGATATATGAAGACAAATTTTACACAAAAACTAAGAGAACAAAAGAAGCTCACAGAACAAAAGACAAATTGGATAAACCAAAGAACTGTTCGCAGCGCGAGGAATAAAAATGGATGATAGGTAAATGGTTGATCTCGAGTGCGATTATGGTCACTAATTTTTTTCTGTCGAAGATTATACGAGTGCTGGTCATTTTCGGCCAAGTTCGCTCGTGTAATCCTATCGTGATACACTCGGATGTAGGACTTTTTCCTGGTGAAAAAAATCCTGAAAATCCGGTAATCCCGGATGGACAGGAATAACGAGTGTTTGATGACGGACAGCGTGGGGCTCCGTGAAACCACCCAGCAGCGGCTCGTAAATTCTGTGGGGTAGCGACGTGAGAATGAAAAAAAACCTAGGGCACGCGTTTTTCTGGCTATCCCCACGATCGTAGAATGGGACAGGAACTAGGCCTCACGGTTGAAAAAACTCTTTATCGCGTCCATTGCGTTCAAAGACAAAGCGCTTCCGAGTTAATGTCGCGTAAATATCATTTATTAATGTTGAAATTGGTGATTTTCTATTCCGACAAGTTAATATTTATGCTCGTTTCGTGTCTTTTTAAATTTTAGATAATTTTGTGTGTTTTTTTAATAAACATAGGATAGACCGAGAAAGAAAATCTAAATTTGAACTACTTTTAGTTGTTGCACATGTATAAACTAACAATTAGTCTTTGGTAAATTATTATTTCCATATTGAACGTGTTCTACGATTCTTAAATTAGTTCATCAAGAAATTTCCTTATAATAGTAAAATACATTGACAATGATTCTAGGAAGGCAACATTATCAATAAAGGATTTATTATAAAATCCTAAAAAATTATTTTCTTAAAAAGAAATATAAAATAAATTATTTATCTCCTTTCATGTAGGAAGGAAGTCTTCAAAGCTAACTCATATCTTTCTCAATTAATTTCTATTATTGTAATATGTCCTAATTATAATACTAGTTTCTTTAAACCAGTGATAATAATCCACATTATAAACAAACTCGTACAGATTACTTTTTCGACATGGAAGATTTACAGAAACAAATTTACGATGTTATTAAATTATTTTATTAGACGCTAGGACGCTACGTGGAACACGAAAAATTTCGTCAACATGTCGATCCCCTCGCTACCCAGGTTGGGTAGGTGAGTGACCCCCTTCGGTTTTTATACAAGGGTTTTCCTGAGGGGGGAAGCGTTTTTTTTTTTTTATTCCGAGGGTACTCGGGCCTGGGGTGGAGATCTTTTTTTATAGACCAGCATCTGTACCCCCGTGGCTAGGAAAGCGAAATTTTTCAGTCAGCCAGTCACTCACCTGGCTTACTTCGGTACGGTAAGTCTTTGGAAAACTTGTCTTCAGTTTTGCCCGTATTAACTGTACATTTCTTGCATTAATCAAGTGAAAGATTCTGTCAATTTGCAATATAAATGCTAATAGTGTAGTACAGTGTGAAAAGTGTGTGGAATCCATCGTTGCTCAGTAAATGACAGTAATACGATGATTGGTATGTTTAATATTTGATTAGTTTGCATAGAGAGTTTCGTTGAAGAATAAAATATTGGAGTTGTGGAGATAAAATTGCAAAAAACAATTTTTTTACGGATGTAAGTATTTAATATACATGCGTAACTATGTAGAATAATGAAAATTGACTATCTTGTTCTGATAGAAATTTTTTTTGCTATTCTTCTGGGTGTGGTACAATATTGCTTGCTAGTCATGATTAGAATTCTATCTTTTTAATTACATTATTAAAAATATGAATCTGGACAAAAATTCACTCGTAACATTTTTTAAATTGATTCGAAATTTCTTAAATTCATCTTTCTTTAAAATCTACCTTCTCTGATATGCTTCATGCCATCAATGAATTCCTCGAAACATATCATAAATTCAACCACTCTTTAGTAACAGTAATTATAGTACAACAACAAACATATCCAAGGATGTATTTGTCTAATTTCCATGCACGTCAGAAGGGCGGAAACAAAGCGAAGAATTCGGTCGTCGAAAGTCAGAGAGAGATTCGGCTTCTCCGCTACTACCTTGCTCCCTGCTTTCCCGGTCTTCTCCATTAAAAAGAAAATGCTTTTTTCCTCGGCCCGGATTCCCCCGAGATTAAAACATTCGCGAACGACTCGTGAACTCGTTTGTCGTTTATACTCTCGCCCCACGTCTATCTTCCTTCGCTGCTGTCTCTGTTTGCCGTTCGCGACAAGATGAGTCGGATAACGAAGCGACCTCGTCATGGAACTAATTTTCCGTAATTTCTCAAAAAGAGAAAGGAGGTCGAAGAGAACAGAAGAAGATAGAGAGGGAGGGCAGAGAAAAGAGATAGAGGTAGAACGGAGATAGAACGTAGAGGCCGGAGATAGAAAGAGGAAGAAGAAGAGGGAAAAGAAGCGTACAGTCAGCCGGAGCTTTTCTGGACGTTACCCCCTGCAACACTCATCTCCCTCCCCCGGATACGCTCTCAGAGACTTGCTGGCACGTCGACGTGGCCTCCAGAAGAAAAAGATGGGGAAGAGAAAGAAAGAAAGAAAGAAAGAAAGAAAGAAAGAAAGAAAGAAAGGTAAACACGAGGAAGAGGAAAGTGGCGAGGGGTGGTGGTGGGTAACGTGAGGCGAGAGAAAAGAAAAATAATCTCTTATATACGACGCCCACGGTGTAATGGAGGGTATTTCGCGCTGCAAAACACCCGAGCCACCCCCTTGGCAACCCTCTCCTTCTTGCTGCTCATCCCTGGCCGTGCCACCGACGTTGGAAATAATATCTATCTCTCCGCGCGAGCGACGAGTGGCAACTCGAAGAAGATCTAGCTGAAAAACAGAAAGAGAGGACAAAGGAATGGAGCGAGGGGAAACGAGAGAGAGAGAAAGAGAGAGAATCACGATGTATAAGTACATTCTTGATGGTAGTCGCGTTATATTATCCGAGAGAAAACGCAATTTCCACGGGATCTCCCCGTGTTGTAGGGAATCAAGACGATTTCATTGGGTTAATGGTAATTAGGGGAGGTGTTTATGGCTGGTTTGCCGTGGACAGGTACGGCGAATCGGAAGGTTTTTTCCTCGTGGATAACGTAGTTAATAACGCTGGGGTTCTTGCTGGGACTGATGGTTTTTGTTCGAACGAAACGCACGAAGTTATAAGGAGTTTTGCTTATGCGAACGGCCATTACCAGCGACACGGGACGAATGCGAGGTGGAGCCATTGATAGAAATGATGGTTCTGGGGAAAGAGAAAAGAGTCTCGCGTTCGCATGAGTAAACGCGTGACTGGGCAAGAAAGACTCTCGATCGTGAAGGAAAGAACGTAAAACGAATCGAAAGAGAAGAGAAGAACCGAAAGTCATTGGCGGGGAATGGAAAAGGAACTTGAAGTTCCGTGGAGAAAGCGAGTCGAGATCTTGGATGAAACGTGCTCGAGTAATTCCTTGTCAATTGGCGAGAGAGAAAAAAAAAAAGAAAAACTCGTCGATATTTGTGAATTATTTGACAAAGATGGATACGTTAACCAAGCATTGGAAATGTGGAAAATGAATGTTTTATCAATTCTTGAAGAATATATGATTGTGGAATGAAATTGAAAATATTAATTATACATAAATCTGAAATCAGCGATTAACAACGACGCAGATTTTTATACATTCATGGAGAATCTGAAGAAATATTTAGAATGTATATAATACAAAGAAATATATAAAATATTTATAATATAATACTTGTTAAAATATTTAAAGTAAAACGATTGTCTACCTATAATTTGAAAAATTATATTCAATGTAAAAAGATGAATTCACAGTGTATCGATAATATTATTCATCAAATTACGATATGATGCTTGTTTGTCGTTCGCGATAGGATGGCAGAATAAAATTAAATTAATGGATTTTCTAGAATATATTTCGAATTCTCTAAAAATTTTCTGTCGTAGATTCGCGCATGAGTGAAATTTATTTGCAACTCGCGTCCATAATTCGATGAATCCATGAATGCGGCGTAGTCACGGTTACACGAATATTTATGGGCTATTGATTTTGAAGAAGGACTGGTGAATTATTTCGCTGAAAGTCCTAAGCACATACGTTTCGCGGATGGAAAAAGTCCGGAACGTTTGAAAAAAGGAGAAAGAGAAAGCAGATTGCCACGAGGAAATAATAGATCTGAAGCGGAGCACAAAAACTGGAATAATAGACGCAACTTTCGAACAGATAAATCAATGGGAATCGTATCACGATAAATAAAAGTAAATAACGCCAGTGATTCATAATTAAGGAGTCGAACAGCCTCTCCAGAATGGAATGAATAAAACGAGGTAACCGTAATGGAAGAAGGATAAAAAATCATACGTTTCAAAAAAAGAATTCTCTAATGAAAATTCTTTTTCTCAAACTCACTGTTTTGCAAATGAAATGTAATTCTCTTGAATGCTTAATAAATAGACCGCGGATTCTTACGCTATTTTAGCATATTTTTATAACAGCGACGATTTTGATGCATCTATTTGTGATAAAAATTTTAGAAAATCTTTACATACTGATTTCAATAATGAATTTCATACACCAAGTGCAGAATTAATTTTTCTCCAAGTATTTTTCGAATATTTGAATTTCCTTACTACATTCATGAACGGTAACGAACAAGACCCTAAGGATTCAAAAGAAAAGATTACTATGTGCAGCCACTTGGCCAGGAGAAAAACCTTTCTTCGAGTGCTCGAAATATATATATATATATATTCATGTTTGGCATCGAGTCCCGTAGCAGCAATTATCCTGGAAAGCTTCACCGACTTTGCATTCACATGAAGGAATGTCTGACTGAGCACCAAAGAATAAATGGAAGGAACGTCGTAAAAAGAAAGACGAGAGGGAAATTATAATTCAAGTTCACAGTGAAATTCACGTCCATGTACGAAAATCGTCCAGAATTAACGAATTAAGCTTGAGATTACAAAAAAAAAAGATCCAAGCAAATTTTCAAAAATCGCGACGATTGTTAAAATTAACTCGGGAAATTCTGTTTCATCTAGGAAACAGTTTGAGTACAATAGTCGTAATATTCGTCGTAACAATTATCTCCGTTGATTTTGCATCCGCACGAGGGAATAGCTGACCCCGTCCCCCCCTGGAGACGGATTTCAAAGAAGGAACAGATAGTAGAAATGACGGAGGAACAAGAGGAATAGGGCGAAGAGGACGCGAGAGGAAGAAAAGAAACAGCGGGGAGGGAGATGGGAAGAGGGGAAGGGGGAGGGGAGGAAGAAAGAAAGGGAATTCTGGAAAAGGATGCACTTTGCAGCGGCAACGGAGTATAAGCGGGTTCCATTTTGTCCTGGGGGTCCTTAGGCGCCTCCGCGCTACACGACTAACACATCGACGTGCTCACGACGTGCACACATTCATTAGGAACGGTCACGCATGCACGCTACCGTGGTACACACCACCATACACTTTTCCTCTCCCCTTTTCCTCCTCCCTTTTCCCTCGTCTCTCTCAGTTCTTTTGGGCGGCCGCGTATGGCTCTCTCCGTTTCTCCAGCCTGTTCTACGTGTGGACCTCGAGAGTTCGTCGGAAGGGATGCTGCGACGGTGCGCAGGCGCAACTCGCGAGATATTGATAAAAATACGCGAAGGTTCGTCCCCACCCTCACACACCCTCGTGAAGCCAGCCCCATCGGAGGGAACTAAGGAGATATTCTGACGTCGAGGGCCACCCCTTCTCTGCGACGTCTTTTCCTCGAGCCCTGCATCCACCACATTAACATAATTATTAATATTTTTCCTATTCACGTATTCCCTTTTTTTTTCCACGTCCCTTGCGCGTCCTTTTTTAACACATTGCCGTCATCCGTTTTGAAGTTCTTAGGACGATCGTGTTTTATTCGACGATTGAGGGAATATTAATTTTTGTTTCTTTTGCACTTTTAATAAGGTTGCTGTCGTTGCTGTTCGTGTGGAATACGAAGTCTTCTGCTTTGATTACGTAATTTGATTACTTAATTCTGTTGTAATATTTCATTTGCTTTTTGTTATAGTTCCTGTGGTTTCTTAATACTGTACGATTAAAATTGTACTGGAATGTACTCAAATTTTACTGGAATATTTAATTTTTTTAACATTATGTAGTAAAAATAATAGCTTTTCAACGATGATGTAGTACTTCGTCCCTCCTTATGATATTATCCATATTGCGTAGCTTGCTCACTAACCACCCTTATTTCCAAATTTACGATTTCTTGATTTACATATTTATGAGGAGAATTTCCATTGACCGAAAATGTCAAGCGACCTACATTAAATTTATCGATTAAGAATGAACCTCCCGATAGGAAGGGAACCGAGTCTTTCGAACGAGAGAAAGTTAAACGATTAAAAAATGCAGATAAAGTGAGAAATATACGGATGGATGTATTTATACAACCCCGTTTAGAAGTTTTAGGACAAGTACTATATTTGTTTCAGAATTGGAAAAGTTAAAATTCAATAAAGAATTTGTAAAATGTTAGTATATCAGCAATGATATGGTAAAACACAAGTAGTTGAAAAATGTTATTAATTACAGTAAATATTGAATATTAAAAATAAAAATTCTTAGAATTAGTGCAGCATCTATTTCATAATTAGAAAAATTAAACAATGCTTTATACGGCAAGGAATCTGCAAAGATCTTTTAACTATTATAGTAAAATTTTTCAATACTCCGCAGAACAAAGAATCTGCGAATAATATATCAATAATTATATTAAAAAGTTTTCAATTTAAAAATTAAAGAAAAAATTGTGATTTAGAAATTTTATTATCTACAATAAATACTGAATATTACGAAAGATAAAAAGTGTCCTAAAACTTTTGAAAGGAAATGTATGTGCACGCTTTTCCACTCAGGGGCAATCGAAGCAGCTATCACCCCTCCTTGATTTTTCACTAAGATTTTAAGAAGTATTTTCCTTGTATTTCCCTAGCTCTATCGCGGCGAAACACTCACAGGCCAAGCGGAAACAATGAGATCGCTGCGGGCCTCGCAATTAAAACGTTCTGGTTCAAGTGTTTCCCTTTGAGGATGCCAGGGCATCCCGAAGGAGGGCCAAAGGGGGTGGGAAGGTCAGAGAAGAAGGTCGATCAAAGGGGATTATTTCATTAAATCGACTAATCATTCGCATGGCCTACCGGAACAGAGGATTCTCGATGAGTAGGCGATGAAGGAACGTTTAAAAGCCAAAGATCGATCCTAAATACGTCATCATCCAATTTAAAATAATTCATTATACGAGAATGACATAAGCTATAGGACATTTTAGTTTTAATTTTTCGTTAGGTTAGGAAGGAATACTTATAAAGCTATTCTCTAATACTTATAAACATTCTCTTTCAAAATTTCATTAATTACCTTTTTCTAAGAAAGGAAATTTGACTATAATGAAGCATTGCTCCCTTAATTTTCATTATTAATCCCATTTGATAATTCAATTTTATTCATTGTTTACATTACAATATAGACTCATATGTCGTGACATCTTGTTGAAAGATCTAATTTCGAATCTCGTGCTTAAAAATTTCATACTTCACAAATAAACCTCTTTCCCTAAATTAGATTGATTCTTCAAAATTCGAATCAATATCATAGTTAGATAGATAGATTTACAGAAACTCTGAGTATCGAAGCGCGAGTATCGAACTTTAAGTGAAACGAGGTCTAATCCTCGATCCAGCAAAGCAAAAGGGTGAGGAGGATGACGACGAGGTCAGAGGCACGGGGATGTTCCGACGAAATTATATTTTTTGTCGTCAAGACACGTTCTCAGCGTCCAGGACGCTCGCATCCCGAGGGTATTTAAAGACTCTTCGTTCTTCGTTCGCGAGGCAGCGCGCAGGGCGAAGGGACGGAGTCAGGGCGGCTCCTAAAGGCAGTAATCCTTCGGGCTCTCACGCACGAGTATTAGTCCCGTCTATAAGATGAACACATCGAAAGCGGAGCCGCGGTTCTGCACGTACGTATACACCGAGAACACGGATGTTTGGCTACGAGTGCACACGCGCACACGCGGGAGAAACCGAAAACCGCGATCAAGTAGGATTACTCTGGAGCAATATGCTCCCTCTCTTTTCCTCTTTGCTTTTTCACCCTCCTGCTTCGTTGTCGAAGACGCCACCCCCGAGTGGACACACGTGTGGCCAACACGGAATATACACAAGCAATCCTCTATCTCTCGATGCCCGTTATCTAGAGAAGCAATGAGAGTTTGCCTGGTATTCTTACTCGCTCGTTAAATGTTCGACGTAAAGCATTAGTCGTCGATAGGCCAACTACATTCAGAAGTCTTATGTTTTGGACTCTTCTATCGTCATCGATAGATATGTTTTTAGTATCCATTGAATCTTATTCTTTTGATAATGTGGAAATTTTCTGAGACGTTAATGAGGAGACTTTGTTTTTTTCTGACGAATTTTGATATCTTTGAAGACATCCACCCGGTGGATGGATTGGTTGTTGTTTAATGAAAGGCCTTGTTTTTGATTAATTCGACAGGAGAAACAATTATTATGTAGATAATGTGAGGATTTTGTGAAAAATTAACGAATGAGTTCCTTTATCGAATAAATTCAACGTCATCAAACATCACTTGCAATCGATAAAGTAAAATCATCTGGCTAGTATTTCCTAGCTATCATTTGAATTACATTTTTACACGGATTACTCAGAAGTTTAAAGTTCATTCGCAGATAATCTAACTAAATACGTATGTCCCTTGTGAATCTCTTAGGAAATTAATTACGTGTTATGAATCGCAATAATCACCCAAAAACAGATATAGTCAAATAGACTTGCTTGAAAAAGTAACAACAATGCGGTTATTATCCGAGACAGCAACTTGGAATGAGAATTTTCTAGCTGTATCGGCGATGCCAATTCTTCACTCGATACACTACGCCACTAAATGCTGACCAAAGACATTAGCTATCTGCGAGAGGATCTTCCTCCCCTTCTAGTTTTTTACCCTCTCTTGTGTCTTTCCGCCTTTTCTTCCTTCAATTTTCCTTCTTTGGCGACCGCTCAAGTGTCCTCTTCTCTTAACTTCCTTTTCGATTTGTAGTAATGCCTTTTATATTGACTTTAACGCTAAAAGTTAATCGGATCTGTTCGTAAGTTAGCAAGAAAACGTCATCTCAATCTCGAACGTCAATGAATCAACGAAACAACTTTATAAAAGGATTAGCTTCCTCTCGAGTTTTGAAATGGAAGATTCTCCGAGTTTTCGAACTAATAAATTTCCTCCTTGTTCTCTGTTGAAACGCTTTATGTTTTCAATATGAAAGAGTGAAAGGAGTTATTAAAAAAAGGGAAGGCAATGCAAAAAATACGTAGTCCTAGTCTAGTCACAGAAATTAATTCGAATTCAATCAGAATCATATCGGTTTATCGAATGTATTATAATTTCATCATCAAATTAATGATATCCACCTCAAATGATACAGTTAGATTGTAAGTAGATGACCATAGTATTTTACTCCGTATTTCACATTTTGTTGTGGTAGATATTGGCAATAATTATTAACAATTAAAGTAAATTAAAAATTCTGAAACTAAATAATTTAACCCTGAACTATTAATAGTCGTAGTAATAAATTCTTGCACTTTTGAATACAAGACTCATATTTCATTTACTAAACACAATTAGAATATTAAAATTCTGCCTACTTATTTCTGTAAACCTCTCAGTTATTTTTTTCTTTTTTTTCATTTATGATATTATCCTATAAAACTAGTTAGCTCTTCAAAATTCTCAAAACCGTTATTAAATATAAATCATTGGTCTTCTCTGATTCAAGCTTGCCCGAAATCTCTCCTAAGAAAGTTCTATCCAACAATCCTCCGCGCAACGACAATCACACTGATCGGTCATTTGGAACGCCTGATTTTCCCATCATTTTTTTGCAAATTCCCCGGGAAAGATCTCGGCCCGGCGGTTAAATTTCGTGCAGCGTTTCCCGGGGAAGTAACGCGAAATCTAAGAGAACATTGAGCAGTCAGCCTTAAAGCGAGTTAAGGATGCTTACACAGTCACCCCGGCAAGGTGCAAGCATAATATTCCCGAGGCGGGCAAAGTAGGCGCCGCGGCGCGATGAGACGCCGGAGGTGAAACCGGATGAGGGATACAGAGAGAGGAGGGGGAGAGAAAGAAAAAGAGAGAGAGAGAGAAGGAAAATTTCAAGGTAGAACGGAACAGAGGAGAGAGCAAGGAGACGAACGACAGGCGGAAGAAGAGGCAGAGGCGAAAGAAAGTGCGGAGATGGCGCGCGAAGGAAACGAGGGTGGAGAAAGGGAGGCGAGAAAGAGAGACAGAACGAGCAAGGAGAGAGTGGAGCGAACGAGGCGGGGGTGTAACGCGGGGTAAAAGTCCGCGAGCCATTTTTCCCCATATAATTATAAGAGAGGGACTGGGCGTTTCCATGGAAACCACACACCACCCTCCCTCTCTCCTCATACGCTCTGCACCCCGTTTACTTATATGCCGGAGGACGCGCGTTGGCACATGTGCACATATGTATGCGTCTGCCTATGTATGTGTGTGTGTATACCCGCTGATGGAGGTGGTAGCTCGACCTCCCTGTGTGCCTGTATGCGTACACGAGAACGGTGTGTTATCACGCACACACACGTGAGAATCTTTCGTATGCGTACACGTAGATAGATACGGATTCGCAGAAGAGACCCAGGACTATGCGAGAGTATGTGGGAGAGCTTGCGTTTATGTGGGACGCGGAGGGATGAACGCGGAGGGTAAGGGTGGCGGAGGTGGGCGGGGAGTGAAATTAATGTATTTGTTCTGCGGCCACCCTCGTATGCCCTCGGTAAAGACTCGGTCTCGCGAAAAGGTCTGATGGCGAAGCGGATGGCCGAGACGACCGAGCTCGAATCCCGCGTAGAATATCAGCCCGTTATTGCTTTTGTGTGCAAAGGACCATCTCCCTTCTGCATCCCCTGTTGCCGCCCTCCTCTGTTTCTTGATGCCTCTTTGAGCCGTGCACACCTCCGTGTCGCGCTTCCGTGTGTTTCGTTATAGATCGTCCTGGATGACGCATAAAATTTACTGCTTCTCAGTATCTTCTTTCTCTTTCTCTCCCATTCCTTCCCTTTTTGCGTTTTCACGCGGGATTGATGGGTATATTTTTACGTAGCGTAATTCATGTTCGACTTAAATGTCAATTGACATTTTTAACTTTAAGTTAAATTAGATATACGGTTTTAACTGATGGGGGATTTTAGCTGGACTTTTGAATTGCGCAAAGACTTTTCGTTTTATGCAGAGTTTAATATATACGGGTATAAATTACGCGGTCTTCTAGAATTACATTAAAGAATGGAACTTAATGGAAGTAATATTAAGAAAGTAGTAATTTTATGGATATTTACGCGAGCTACTTTCCACAGTAGCCTTTAGGCGGTAACCTGAGATATTAACAAACCTAATACGTAACATTTGGCGTTTCTAGGACGGCGTTTCTATTAGGCGCTGATATTCTGGACTTTTTAGGCATTATTCATGTTACATTATTTCTAACTGTACAAAGATCCACTAATATAGAAGTTAGAAAAGAGCTAGATACACCGATTAAATGAATTGTTTCTACAATTTGTTCGCATTCTACAATCACATAGTAAAACTTTGCAGAAAACTGCGATCATATTTAATTCGTGTAATTTATAATAAAATTCATCAAGCTTTTTGAATTAATAGAAATTGTTTTATACCTACAATTTCTACTATATCAAGTCTTTAAAATTATTTTTATTTCTCATTATATTAAAATGTGATTATATTTTATTACTTATTAGTGCGGAAAGATTATTTTTAAAATTTTCATTTAACGGGCATTGTGCTAAGAAAATGGTGGTGCTTCGACTAACTGCATAATTCAGACTTAAGAAGGGTCCTAGAATTCGTAGTAACTAGTGCATTGCTCCGAAATGGAGGAAGCCAAGAGGGTGGGATTCATTCGGACTCCCCTCAGAAAAAAGCTATTTAAATAGGTACGATCCAAGGGTGGGTGGGGTTGGTTTGATGGCGGGTCGGTTCTCCATGGCTTCATCTCAATGTACAGCAATCGGCCATACGAATACGAATCGGGGAGAATTTCATTGCTACTACGTACTTTATTCAAGAAACAAATGGTTCTCCACTAAATAATGAATATCAAAAAATTAAATTAATTTGATCAAAATCTTTGACAATTTATATATTTATATTAAGATTTCTACATTAAATATAGATTAATTTTCATTTTTTAAAATATTTTACTGCGAAAAAGTAAACAAAAGTTATATTAATTAATGAGAAAATAAGTCTATTTTCTCACGAAATTGTTATAACTTAAGTTTTATATTTCTTATCGTTTGAAGTTAATTTTTATTTACATATAACTTATAACACGTACTGGTCATGCATGATGTAGGAAATATTTTACAAGACACTTTTTCGTGTCTCATTGTATTACCGATTTTTAGAGCGTACAGCGCGAAGTATATTAAGCTTAATTTACCTACTATGAATGAAAAAAATAAGGAAAAAGGAACAAGGAAAATAAAATAAAAGTTCAAAATCTTGTTGAACTCCGAAGCTTCCCATTTCGCGAAGAGGAACGAAAATCGCCGTTAGATGATTTTCTCAGTCAGTGCAACATTGTTCCAATATTTAACGCGAGGTAAGCCCGACTTCGTACATCGCGTTCTCACGGAAGGAAGGATCGCGCGGAGTCGGCCACGCGTGGAAAAGAACATCCGCGTCTTAAACAGAGGCGCGGGAGATTCCCGTGAATAATTGAGCCGCGTAATTTATCGCAAGGAATGCAGCCGGTGGCTTCCTTTCCCGAGTCCTCGGGGTTTCCCGAATGGAGAGAGACAAGGAAAGCACGAAAGAAGAAGGGAAGGGAGGCGGTTGGCGGACGGAGAGAAACAGGGGATGGTAGGTGAGAGGGGTGGCTCGGTGGAAATTGAATTTCGATCGAACACCGCCACGACGAGGGAACGAGAGGGGTGAATGGAGTAGAAACGGTAAGAGCAGGAGAGAAAATGAGAACGGGAGGAGGTAAGAAGGTGGAGGAGGTAGAGGAGAAGAGGAAGAAGAGGGAGATGGGGAGCAGTAGGAGGAGTAGAAGGTAGAAGGAGGCTGTAGGACATTACAGGGCATCCTCCGGCCCCGTCACTATGGCGAACAAATGAGCAATTCTCTCAACCCCCGTGTCCTATGATGTCCTGCACGTAGAACCTGGCGATGGGCGTCTTCTGGGTCGATCTCGAGCCATACAAACTCCCTTCGACCTCCTACCTCTTTCCTATGTACCGCCATCGGGTTACCCTCGAGGTGATCGTAGTTTAAAATTTCTCACACGAAGCCCGGAAACCACCCGCGCCATTCCATCCAAGACAACCGACTCATCCACCACGATCCGTCCGACCCCGTGGCCTCCAAGGTGACTGCCGTCCTGTCAGCGTCGCGCTGACGAATTATTTTTCGCGGACCTTGCGGAACACAGAAACCGGGAGCGCCCCGTTAGTCGTCGCGACGTCTACGAACTACGAACGACACTTTGTAGCTCGTTACGCATTCGGAGTCGTGCGGTTCCTCAGCTTGCAATGATGATTTTTAAAAAATCGCTGCAGCGAATAGAATAGCAGAGAGAGAGAGAGAGAGAGAGAGAGAGAGAGAGAGAGAGAGGCGAGAAGAGAGGAAGGCGACTGGAAAATTTTTGAAACGGAGGAGAAGCTATCGGATAGATTGGAAAGCGAAGAAATCGAAAAATGGTCGTTGACCTCCTGGTTAGGTATGAATTGGAGAACTCGACGAACGCGACTGATCCATCTTCTACCGCGCGCATACATTATTCAAACGCCGGACCATTTTAAACTATCGCGCCGCCGATGGAACTTATTCATACATATTTAACGATCTGTTTTTCGCGATTCTCGCTGATTGGCCAGCGCGCTCACCTGGACCACAACGGTGGAGCGCGCGCGTGCCGGTGCAAGTGGGCGTGCAACAGACACGTTAATCAGCCGGCGAGGAATTCTCGTGGAACGTCGAGGAGAATCGGACCGAAGGACCGGACGGTCGGAAAGGAAAGAAAATGGCCGGCCCGCCATTAATTAATAATAGAACGGAGCGCGCGTAGTCCGCGGACTGGCAAAGCGAGAAAGAGGACAGAAACAGGGGGACGAGGGTGAAAGAGAGACGGAAACGAGGGTTGTTCTCTCTTCCACGATCCCCGTTCTATTCTCTCTTTCTCTTTCTCCTTTCCTCTGTTCTGCTCTTTCCAGCTGTAGAAGGGGGTGAGGCAGTCGAGGTGGATAGGTGGTTGGGGGAACGGGGAATGGATTTTATGCCCAGAGCGAGATATATGGCGGCCGCTACGCCCGGGCAAAAATAATATTAATATCGGAAAGGAAAGGAGGGAAAGTTTCGCAGGCTGGCTGGCTGGCTGGCTGGATAGCTGGCTGGCTGGCTGGCTGGCTGGTCCTGCTTTGGGCAGGGGATATCAAGTATAATCATAATAATAAACGCCCGTGCGGGGCGCCATTGCTGGCTCTGCCACCCTCTCCCGATCCACATCTTCCTCCCATTCCCTTTCCCTCCTTCTCATGCCACCCTCATCACGCGCACATACACACGCGTATAACGTACTCTCAGACTCACACGTGCGAGCACGAGTAAACCTCTCTCAGGTATTACACAAACGTCTCCTCCTCCTCCTCCTCTTCCTTCTTCTTTCTCCTCTCATTCTCCTCCACTTTTGTGTCTCCCCCGTGTGTATACGTACGTACGTACTTACACATACACAGAGAGGTTCGTATAGGTTTGTGCGCACGAGCGCGTTCGTGTGTCTCGATGCACGACGTTCTGTGTCTACGCTGAGCCGACTATACACTCGAGGATTAGATTAGCTTCCACTGGCTTCGCTGCAAAGGCTTATATCCACGGGAGGAATAAGCGGCAAACAAAAATGGCTCTTCCGCCGAAAAACTGCGGAGGAAAATCGCGTGGAATTTTTCACCGGCGTTGACCGTGCCAGGGCACGGTTCTACCTACCCCGCGAGCGGATGTCGCGACGTTAGAGATTTATACCGGGGATCAGAGTGCGAAAGCGACGGTGATTGTTGAATCTTTGGACTCGGATTGCTTTCCACCGTTGGCCGCCTGTATCGCCCTCGGAACTTACGTATTGTCGAAACGTATATTGATTTATGCGCGGAATTGCTTCCCGCCGTGGAAATAAACGATCCCTTCCACGCCGATATCGACCCGAATTTATCAGAATTTATCAGAAATATTCCGATGAAGAATGTCTTCTTTAAAGCGCGCCAGCCTCTCCATTAATATTAATTTACCAGAGTGGAAGGTCGGGAACTCGGTTGTCGATCGTGGAAAATCCCTTCACTTTCGAAATTAGACGCAATTGNCGGAAAATCCCTTCACTTTCGAAACTAGACGCAATTGTAGACGTTAATAATCTAAGAAAAGAAACGCTCTGAATGCGTTAATCTCAAGTATATCGAGTACTCAAAAAAAAAGAAAAAAAAACCAAGCGTCCATCGATCTTCCTATAGAAGTCTCCAAGTCTATCCGGTACGTAAACAGAATGTTGTTTCTGTGGATGAGGAGAACCATAATCCCCCAATCTCGTAATTAATCCGCGCAGCGGATAGATGGACCCTTTGAACGGGAGGAGACGTCCTTCGACTTTTCTCTAATCCTCTCTTCGGGCAACTCTCCGCCTTCGTTTTTCTCTCAGCCCGTCTCTTCTCGTCCCTTTCGTACGATTTGTGGAGGTTACGATCAGCGCAGATGCATTTATATCGAATTGCAGCCCCGGTCGTATATTGGCTCTTCCGAAATGGAGGCTTTTGTCTTGGCGTGCCTCATAAGCGTGGATTTGCCCTTATCCGTGCCGTTTCCCCTCTTCCTTTCTCTCTGGTAGCGTGGCTCTAGTCATTCCGTGGACCACGCTCGACCACCCCTGAAGTCAACCCCCGCATCGAGTTGGCAGCAAAAGGGGAAGGGCGCCGCTATCTGCCTCCTTCTTTCTTACTCTCTCCTCCTTTATCTGTTTTTCCCGCTCTTTTCCCTAGTTTTCCTATGGTTCGTTTGTTTCGAAGGAAGCGAGTTAATGCGAGCACGCACACGTGCACGCACATCGTTGCTGCGTTTTTTTCATTATCATACCGTTATTTTTTTGCCCCGAGTCATAAATTGCCTTTTTCCGTAGATTTCCCCGTGCTTTATGCGTCCCACTTCTGCCATTAATGTCACAGCCTTCGATCCCACCCCTCGCCGACTACCCTTACCCACCTCTTCCTGACCATTTATTCGCTATACGTGACTTTTCTTGCCAAAAACACATTTTGTCCGTGGCCAGTTATTAATGAGCGCCGGACCTGCAGGATTCCCTTCGTTTCTTCACTTTCTGTTTGTTTCTTTCTCTTTCCTTTGGTTTTGTTGCTCTGTTTTAGAGAACGAGCGCGTTATCGGAATCAAGCGAAATGTCATCGATATTACGGAAACGAGAGATAAATTTGGAGATGGAACCGTAAAGAGAGACGGAAACTGACAGATGCACGAGTGACATTGAGGAAAATTGGATTCCAGGATGGAGAAAATGGAGAAATCTCGTGGGAAATACAATCAGATTTTATGTTCATTTAATAATTAAATAATTATTAACAGTGGTTTAATCATCGTTAATATTAATATTAATTGTAATTTTAAATATTCTGATGTCTTTTCATGTATTCCATATTTTATGAAATTTTTCTTAAGTCTCGAGTGCTCTTACTAGATCATTTGCAAGTATAATTTAGAATTAAATTGCTTAATTCTGGAATACCTAAAATTTTAATTATCTTAACATAAATTACTATAGATAAGTATTTATAATCCAAGGTATCTATAATTAAACTTTTAAACAAATTCTATTAATTTCGTGCAGTATTTACACGAAATGTACTTTGAAATTCATTTACAATATTTGATTTCAGAAAATTACGTGCATCAAGATCGTCGGCAACTATCATGTTTGTCTCAATTTTCAATTTCTTTACGTTTTCAATAAAAGAAGAAAAAAATAAATAAATACCTTGCGAGATCCCTTCCAAATCGTAATTTAAATTACAACAGCAAAATAATGCACGATGAAACCGTATTACCAGATTCAATGCAAAAATCTAACTATCGCCAAATGCTTCGTATCTCTCCCATTCCCCGAAGCGGAATCCATTGTCCAACCTCATCTGAAAAAGCAGGTACAATTTCCTCGAGCGATTCGAAAGAAACAAACGCAGGAAAACGCTGAAGATGGCAGAGTCGGAGTACTCTGGCATCCACGAGTGGAGTGAACTTAACGAGTCAAAGAGGCTCGCGGAATAATTGACCCGTGGGCGGTGGTTGTACATTCTAAGGATCTCTATCGACAAATGAAGACGCGGGTGGCATTTTACAGAGACAAAGACGGTGCGCGGAACCGTTTCAAGACACTTTCATATTTCCGCGAAGCAGTAGACGGCATATTGAGTAGCGAAGAAGCCTGAGAGCCACACTCACCGCGACTTCTTTCTTTCCCTTATATTTTCCTTTCCATTCTTCTCCTTTTTTTTTTTGTTTTTTTTCG